>CAUYQU010089256.1:0-47390 GCA_963574635.1 Cheracebus regulus | reverse complement strand
GGAGGTGGCTTGGCGTTGGTGGGACAGGCCTTGGAGGATGGGGGATGCAGCAGGGGAGATGAGACTCAGGGAAAGGGTATCTCTCAGGGAGAGGGTAGAGTGTGCAGAGGGGCAGGCGAGGGGAAGACCAGGGTGAGGCTGAGGGTCTGAAAGGTTGGACCCCAACCTGTAAGTCCAAGGTTGTCAGTGGGTTTGAACAAGGGAGTAGTGTGATCAAGGGCTGAATGACCCATCTTGTGTCCCCTTGGCTGCCTGCCTCCTGTTCCCCACACCCCCTTGCGGCTTTTGTGAGAAGAGGGCTTGAAGTGGGGAGGGTGGAAGGGATGTTGGGGAGCCCCAGGGGCACATGGATCGAGCTCTCTGCTCCTGCCAGCACCCAGCATGAGAAGGCTGCTCTGAGGGCAGCGCTGGTCAAAACCGCAGGATCTAGGTCCAGCTCTGACACTGTTTGGCTATGTAACCTCAGCTAACTCGCTGTCCTTGCTGGGCCTCTGTTTCCCCCCTGATACCATGGGTCTGGGTTCTCTTTAACAGCCCCTCCTCCTCTGACATGCCAAGAGCCTACTGATGGTCTAGTTAAGAGCCAGAGGCTTGGACTTCAGTGAATCTGGGTCCAAATCCTACCTCTGTGGCTATGGGATGAGGGAAAAGTTGGTGTCTCTAAGTCTCTTCTCCATTTGTAAAATGGGATTGTTAACAGGTGGTTGTGAGGATTCCATTCCACAGTGCGCATAGACGACTGAGCAGGGTGCTGGAGGCAGACAGTCTCCATGATGGGGGCTGCACACTCTTGTCCCAGGAGGAAGTTGGCTGGGGAACCAGAGTTAGCTCACGCATCTTGGGATGGCAGAAGGAGGGGGAGGCCTGAGGTTGGGCATCATCTCCTTGATGATGACGCACCTACAGCAGTTGTTTGGCCCAGCCCACTCACCTCCAGGGAAAGGACCTTACTCACTCTTGTGGCCACTCGTTCCTTCTCTGAGCAGCTCCAGTTTTTGCAACATTCTTCCTTACATGTAACTGAAAACTGCCTCGTGGCCCCTGGGTCTCCTCTTTCGTGAATCTGTAATCCCAGTTCTTGTGATGTTTTGGAGGACATAATTTCCACTTCCTTGCTCAGATCAATAACTTCGGTCTGCAGATTTCACCTCTGCGACAGTGCCCAGAGAGCTGCCAGGACAGCTGTGCAGAGATTCCAGAGAAGGGCCTAGGGCCCCCTGCAGCCCTTTTTGCCTTGGGCTGACCAGTCCCCTTGGCTGTGTCTCAGAACACTGTGCCCCCTCTCCACGGGACCATTTTTGGAACATGTACTCCTAGTCACCTCTATGCTTCTTGTCCAGGAAATTCAGCTGCCCCCCCGAGCCCATGCAGGGCCGTGAGAAGACTTGTAGCCTCAGGTTACCCTCCTCCCATATACCTATTCGCAGACCCTTTAGCTCTAGGCTGAGGTGTCCACCCCTGGGACCAGACTTTGAGGGGTCAAGGTGGTCATGCCCCTGCCTCAGCGCCTGCCCTCCCATCCTCCTCTGCCTTGCCTCATGGGGTTTGCAACCTTGCCCTTTCACCGGGGGCTCAGCCTGGCCTCTCCTCATTGCCTAGGCCTGGGGAAAGAAGTGGCCTATCTGTGGGGAGGGTTCGTTCTGCCTCAGTGCTGAGTCATCACCTTTCTGTCCTCCAGAGTGACCACAAGGGAGGCCAAGGGGGAAGAGAAAAGGGCAGGAGTCAGCAGGCTCCCCTGGAAGAGGAGGCACACAAGGGAATGGATGAGGCAGTGGGGAAGGGAGGGAATGGAGGCCGCTGGAGAGACTGCAATTCTGGGGACTGGAACTGAGCTCTGAGGAGGGAGAGGAGGGTCTCCAAAGGTTCTATTGGGAAGTGTTCAGATCTCCACCTTCCTGGGACAGAGCACATCTACTCACCCAGAAACAGCAGGCCTAGACAGGGGTTGGGGGCGGGTTACATCACCATCCTTAGCATGTAAGCTCTTGTCCTCAGCCAGCATGTCCCCTATGTTTACAAGAGGCTACTGTGCTCCAGGCATCACGTCCTCACAAAATCACTTCAAAAAAACAAGAAAGTCTATTGCATGTCTACTGTAGTCAGAAAAACTTTTCCAAAGTCCTCAGTAGACTTCTGCTCAGATCCCACCTGGCCAGAACTAGGAATATGTCCATGCTTATGCTGTAATGAAGCCTGGGAAATTGGGAGTTTGGCATTTTCAGCCTCAACAGGGGGAGGCAGGCCGTCTACCAACAAAGAAGAGAGCAGGGCAGAAAACGAGTGACCTCTGAGTGAGGGAATTACAGCGCCTCTACCACAGCCACTGTGCCATGAAAGAGCATATCACGTCCCTTCTCTTGTAAACTCATGATGCACATTGCCAAAAGTACTGAGAAGTCCCACCACAGTACCTTTGTTTAATCCAATATTTTATAAACGAATTTGACATAACCTCTGTTTCAGACATGCTAGACTTACTGTGTTTTGTCTGTTTCAAAGATACACGCCTTTTTCACACTTCAACATCTCTGAAGATGAGATGTGGCTTAGAATTAAAAGTAACTCCTTTTCTAAGCTCTCATTCTGTGATTCTTCAATAAAAACCAATGCTAACTTTCAGCCCCAACACAGCCCCTCCAGACAGGTGACACAAATGTGCAAAAAGATACTCAAGAATGCATCTTTCCTCCATGCCTACACATGCAGCCAACAAATATTCATGAGCAAGCATCTCCTGCCAGGTAAGAACATGGAGGATCCAGCAGCGTGGAAAGCAGGTATGGGCTTTCCTCATGGACTCTGGTCTAGAGGAGAAATGAGTTATGAGGCAACAGAAAAAGAGATGGCACATGAAGTTAACTGCTACAGAGACAACAAATAGGTACCGTGAGAAAGGAACTCATTTTGTACGCTAATCGAAGGATGAAAACCAAACACCTGGGGAAAAGTGGGATTGACAGCATTCTTGGCACAGAGAACAGTGGATGCAAAGGCCCTGGGGTGAACAAGAGCTTGGCTTATTGGAGGAACAAAAAATACCAATGAACATAGAGTGCAGCGAATGCAGGGGAGAGTGAGATTAGAAGAGGTGGGAGGGCAGGGAGAGGCCAGCCATGCACAGAGTCTAGAAGGACACTGCTCATGCACCCAGGCTTTGAGGAGGGTGCTTGGCTTGCACTGTGGTTGTCAACATGCTGGATGTAGGAAGAAATGTTCCAGGCCTTGCCACTCTAAGTGTTGTTCCTAAGCAGGAACATCGGCATCACCCAGGAGCTTGTGCGAAATGCAGAACCTCTGGCCCCACCTGAGCTGCCCAATCAGCCTCTGTATTTTCATAAGATCCCCAGGTGATTCACACACATGGTGATGTGAAAGAAGCGCTGCTCTCACCCACCTTCCTTTCATGGACAGACATAACATTTTGAGTCAAACTGAAATTCTAGAAGGGGGCCTTTCCCCACATATGCAAACCCTTTGGACACTGGAGATCAACCTTGCATCGATAAAGCAGAACATGACTTTGGAGGCCACAGAAACTGCAGAAGGTTAGAGCTTAAAGCCAATAATACAATAGTTGTAATTCGCAGCCATGATACAGGCTGACTGAGCTTCGAGCAGATCAGAACAAGAAGCCAACTGTCCTGTGCCTGCAGCCCTCACCTTCACCAGGCACCCAGTTCAGAGACATGGGCACCAGCTGTGGAAGGTGTTAGCAGCTGCAGCTGGCCACAGCCAAACGTGGAGTAAAGGCCGTTACTCTGCACCGTTAGCAAAATTCAAGGGGGCAAAAGCACTACTAAGATTAATAGCAATTGACCTCACAGAATTATGCCAGTTCCATGTGGAATTCAGTTTTAAACATGTTGTTCCACATCAGACTTTGAGTTGCTAAAAATCTTGACTGCACAGTGATAAACACCTGCCTACATACTCAGCTATAGGCGGCGCCACGCCACTTAGAAGCCCTGTAACAGACTCCAAACGAATACAGTCCAGGGGCTGTGCAGATGAGGGTCAGCCTCTCGCCACCACCCACAAGCCTTTCACCTCTGTACTTGCCCTTGTCCAATATTATTGGTCCAGAGACACAGACAAGAGGAACCAAAGGCAGGAAATCACCATCTGTGGTCAGCCTCAGGGAAAATTAGAGCTAAATGTGCAGATACACAAGGCTTAAAAGTGCATGACATCCATGTCCATAGCCAGAAGCATTTCCTTCTCGGGAACCATCACGGAGCTTCCCAGATTTGAGTCATTCAAGCATCACCTTCTTTACTTTGTCAAATTATTTATTTTCTTAATACTATTTACTCGATATTTTTCTTTCAAATGTCATGTATCTGGTGTTTCTGTTTTAAGGCCAGTGAAAAGTGCAGGTTTGTAGGACTGTTTATGTGGGTCTTTTTCTTTGGGTTAGCTTGTTTGGTTTTTGGTGTGTTTTTTTTGTTTTGTTTTTTTTTAAGAGACAGGGTCTTGCTGTGTTGCCCAGGCTGGAGTGCAGTGGTGTGATCATAGTTCATTGAAACCACAAACTCCTGGACTCAAGTGATTTTCCCACCTCAGCCTCCTGAGCAGATGGAACTACAGACATGTGCCACCATGTTCAGCTAATTTTTATTTTTAATTTTTTGTAGAGATGGGGGAGGGTCTCACTATGTTGCCCAAACTGGTCTCAAACTCCTCACCTCAAATAGCCTTCCATCTCATCCTCCCAAAGTGCTGGGATTACAGGCATGAACCACCACACCTGGCCTGGTTATATGTTTTTAATACAAATTCACATAAATTCATAACTCTCCAAATATGTTGGTCTGTGTAACATCTAAACACATCTCACATTTTCACCAATTGTCTGAATTCCACACTTCGGGAAACGCAGTTCTACCTGATGGAAAAGGGAAGAGAGAAGGCGATTCGTGTTTTCTCAACATCCTCATGATACCTGATCTTTGGGGAGCCCAAGAGAAACAATCTGAAAATGCAGCAGAGAGAGAAGAAAACCCAAGATTCCTTAACAACAAACAGGGCTTGCTGAACCACAGCTTGCCTGACAGCCAAGACTCTCGTATACCAGTGGTATCCTCCCGGGGCATCATATAGACAGGTGTCCCTGGACCTCACTGAGGTTTTCAGTAGATACAGCCTCTCATTTTCCTCACTGCTGAGCGTTGTAAAGCCTTTGCTCCGGGTATGCTGCCATGAGCTCCAGCAGGGACAGTACAGCGTCATGGGTAAGAGTTAGATGCAGCCTCCTTCAGGGCAGTTTCAGCCCTGCCATTTGCTAGTTGAACTGTGTCCTCACCCTCCCATTTCATATCTTGATTCCCTAAACCCCCAGTACCTCTGAATGTGACTCTACTTAGACATAGGGTTTTTAAAGCGGTGGTTAGATTAAGATGAGGCTGTCAGGGTAGGGCCTGATCCAATCTGGCTGGTATCTTCATAAGAAGATTTGGACATATGGTGACAGCCAGGGAGCCCATGCATGGAGGGACAGCCACGTGAGAAGACAGCAAAGGGGCAGCCATCCACCAGTCAAGGAGACAGGCCTCAGAGGAAACCAGCTCTGCTGGCAGAAATTCTGTTGTGGCAGCCCCAGCAAACCAATGAAGTGAGACGTGCAAAATAGATCATCACATTTATTTGATAGAGTGGGAAGGAACAATAGTGTGCTGCAGGTGCGCGCCTGGCTGCAGGGGAAGCATGCATTTGACTGCTCACCTTGGGCTTAGATCCTGTGGTTTACTTAGACTATGAGTGCCCCCTCTGGGCCACTGCTGGAACTACAAGGAGATAGGCTGCCTTTCTCACCTGGAATCTCCAGGTGTATGGAATTCAGGCCTGCAGCTGTGTGGCCTTCTCTGCCACAGACTGGGACAGACCACCTGAAGATGAAGACCAAACAGCGGAGGGCAGAGCCAGGAGCTGGAGAGAAAACAGCAACCTCTCGGTTTGCCTTCCTAGATCCAAGCTTGCCTTCAAGCCAGCTTCACGCCTTCAACTACCCAGCTACGCTTTCAGCTTTTTGGTTGAAGCTGGTTGGAGTTGTGATTCTGTCACTTGCCACCAAAGAAGTCATGACAGATACGCTGGCTCCCGGAGTGAATGGATATTGGCAGTGAAATCCCGAATGTGTTCCTTTGCTGTCTGTGTGAGGGAGAGTGACCACAATTTAAACAGAGCAGGCATCTGCCCGATCGGAGCATGCAGTGTGACATGAATCACTAGGGAACATATAGGAAGGGGAAAACTTGCCTCAGTCTATCACTGGAAAGTGCTCACAGGGCCCAGACCTAGAGCCTTCTGGTTTTCCAAAACCTCCTTATGGATACAGAATTCCTTGTCATACAAAAGAAGTGAGACTGCCTCCCTAACACACAGGGTCTTGCCCACCTGTATCAGGACAAATTGTCCATCTGGCCCTAGCAATCTGTACTTCTAACAAAATAACAGCACTATGCAATGTTTTTAAATGTGCATACAAAACGCCACTCCTTAGCAGACTCCATGGGTAGCAGCATTTGGAGGCCTGGTAGTCCTCCCATCTGGGAGCATCGGGCGCTCTGTAGGGAAGGAGGAACCTGATAGAATCGGTTGCATTTCCAGGGACTGGAATTATATAAAACTCCCTGCAGGGGGCAGCCTGGGTATGGGACCACAATTTCAGTATCCTTTATTTTTCTGTAAACATCTGACAAGTTCTTCAGAGGAGACCCACACCGATTACATAATAACCAACACTTCTGACGATGGCTCAGACACTGTGCTAAGCACCTTACAGATCTCTTTTAATCCTCTGGGGACTACTTTCATCCTCATTTTACAGATGAGGAAATTGGGCCCTTGATAAGTAACTCATCCAGTGTTTCACAGCTGTATGTGGCAGAGCCTGAACTTGAACTTAGGCCCGTGCACTTGGCTATATCATACAAAATCTCCTCCCTGAATAGAGTGCCAGCTGACATTTGAAGAAAACACACCATGAGCTGGCAGGGCACCAGCCACTCTACACTCTGCATACACAGTTACACTGAAGCATCGCAACTGCCATGTGGGGAAGGTGTTTGTAGTCCCAATTTTTAATTGAGGAATCTGAGGTTCAGAGAAGTTGAGGGTCATGCCTTGGCTGTGCAGAGGCAGGACTGGGTAACACTCAGATCTACCTTGTCCTAAAGTCGTGCTCTTCACTGCATCCCACAAACTGAACAGAGTGGCTCAGGGGACCTCATATCGGCATCGCTGCTCCTGGTTCTGGATCTAAGGCCTTATGTGATTTCAGGGAAGATTTCTCCCCCTCCCTCAGCCTCAGTTTCCCTAACTGACAAATGAAGGAACCAGATGGGCTAATGTGTCAGGCTCTTTGGGGCTCTAAAGCTTTTGTAGCTCCCGGTTATAAAACCCACTTTGGACCTCAGCAACCTGGTACCAGCCTGCAGCCACGTTTGAAGTTAGGGGCATGCAGCCCAGATCTTCAGAAGAGAGTCCACACTTAGGAGTTGCACACCCTCCTCAGGCCTCAATGTAGAGGCCCCCAGCTGGAAAGACCCTCCAGAAGTCTTCATGGGTCCACAGTCTCCCTCAAGTTTTGACATGGAGTTCTGGGGGGACTATAGACCAGATTAAGTCCACGGGGGTGTTTTTTGCAATGTTTTAAGACAATTGGAATTCGTTACCAACACTTTTAAATCAAAAGAGATTTTTTAACTAATATCTGGATTTCTGGGTTCTGCTGAAAAAATCTGAAGATCTGGCCACTCCAGAGCTGGCCCCTCAGATGGGGCAAGAGGGCCCCACTTTGCCATGGCCCCTCCGTCTCTATGGCCTGCTTCCTGCACACCCTTCCCTGCCCGACCCTGCAGGTGCTTCAGGGCATGAGCCTCGCTTAAGGAGCCTAAGGTCTCACTTAAGATGAAGAATCCAAAGGAAGGGAGTAAGCTTCATGCAGCATTTCAGCATAAAAACAAAAGCTCCTTTTCCTTTAGACACAACCACTGGGCTTGGCTTTAACAACTGTGGAAGCTGAGCCTTGCTGCCCCCGCTCAGGTAGGAGCCCCGTGCCCTGGAGCAGAAACATGAAGGTGCATGGGAAGAAGGAGTTTTCATACATCCATGAAACTCTTTCTTTCTCCCAGAAACAGCCACTGAGATCTCTATCTGCTTTCTGGGGCCCCGGGTGGACCAGCAGACATGTGTCATTTCCCTGGATAGGGGCTATAATGGCGACATTGTGCTGAGTGGAACAAGAGAGGTTTTCATCTAGCAGCCAACATCAGGCAGACACCCGATCAGAGGGCTCTGGGGCTCACCCCACACAAAGGAGCATGGGAGAGGGGCCCTGAGCCAAGGAGAAGCCATACATCCACAGCAGCACACAGGGTCTGGGCAGCACAGCTGCGTGTCTCCAGAATGCCTGGTCACAAGCTCATTTTCCCCTGCAAATAAATAGGCAAATATGACAATCCCAGAGGACAAACAGGTTCCCCAGGACACATGCATTAATAGAAGCCAATACTGGCAGGCCTCACACATCCTTGCATATGTTTTCACTGACTCATTCCACAAATACTTATTACCACTTACTAGGTGTTGGGCACTGTGTGCTAGGTTCTAGGGATCTGGCAATGAGTAAGATACAGCACCTGCTCTCACAGCATTTGCAGTCTTGTGGGGGACAGGGAAGCACAGGGAAAGAAGCACATAAGAAATTATGTACTATTGACCCAATGGCAGACCTGAGATTCACGCAGCAACAAAGCTGACTCAGGAACCCAGATCTGAGCACCCATCTGTTGTTTTTCTTACTCTTCTTGAGGTCTCCTGAGATCACACTGCAGGCTCAGTGAAGAAGGCACCCCAAACACCATAATAAGAAATCTGGACTCTGCTGAGGGCCAAGGGGAGCCATCGAATATTTTTAAGGGAGAAGTTGCATGGTCTGATTGGGATCGCGGAATGGTCACTCTGGTGGCCATGGGGAAGCAGTTCCTGGAGGTAAGGTGACAGGTTAGGAGGCTAGAGTATGTTTTTCTCCCTGGAACAAACAGTCCTGAGCCTCCAAATTTTTCTTTCCCAGGGTTTCCCAGTTCCACCTGATAAGCTAAGAATGAGACTGGGGTGTATTATTTGTTTTCACAAGACCAGGAGCAGGAGGGAGTTGAAAGCTTGCTTCCTGGTATTGTTCACTAGGGCCAAATCCGATATCTTCTGATTTGGAGCTGGAGCTCCCCACACAGAATTCTTCAGACAAGCACCAGGCAAACCTGGAAAACTTGTAAGTGAGGAAGTAGGTAGTGAAAGGGAAGATATGAGGCAGCTCCTAAAAATCCTTGCCAGAGAGTGGCACTCGAAATGAAATGGAAAGGGGATGCCAACAACCCTCATCCCCATCCTTGCCCTGATGCTTGCCCCTCAATAACCCACAATCCAGCCAACCTGAGCTGCTTCACATACACGTCCTGCCGCCTTTCAGCTCAGTGTCTTTGCTCTCACCATTCTTTGCCCATAATGTTATCCCCTCATTACACGTTCTCAGTTGCCCCCCTTCCAAATGTCTGTCATCCATTACTGCCTCTGTGATTAGTAAAAAAAAAGTCTTGCTTTGTCTGATGGACTCTAAGAACACTTTATTTCTCCTCTGGTACTTTTCATATAATAATTTGTATTATATTTTGTACATATCTGTCTCCTCTACTAGATTATAGATTGCCCGAAGGTGGGAATCAATCCTACTTAGCGTTTCTTCTTTCGATAGCAACTTGCACAGAGTGCAATCGATATTGCCTAACGAGCTTATGGACAGTTAGGATTGTTAGTTTTTATGAGAAATATAGGCCTCACTCAAGGAAACACAGAAAAAAAATAGTTATTCCTTGTCCAAAGTCACAAATAACTTTCTCATCCATCTCAGTTACTCTGACAGCAACCAAGCTGTAGACAACTTAGTCAACATTGCCATCTTAGCCTTTTTTACTCTTTTGTTCTGATTCTCTATCTCCGAAGTCCTTGAAAGTTCTCTTTAAAAATCTTTACAGGGCGGGCGTGGTGGCTTATGCCTGTAATTCTAGCACTTTGGGAAGCGGAGGCAGGAGGAGCACTTGAGCTCAGACGTTCAAGACCAGCCTGGGCAACGTAGTGAAACCTTGTCTCTATCTTAAATATTTTTTAAACATTATGAAAATAAAAATCTCTACAAAAGTCTCTGTTTTTGCAACAGAAACATCTCATACTGTTTTCCTAAATTATTTCAAAGAAATAATTACATTTTTAGAAGAATGAGTGAGCTAGCCTGAGAACTTAAATACAATTTATGGCCTTGTTTCCAAGTGTTTCAAAGTTCAAACAATAAACCTTTAAAACTTAATCCACTTGTAAACTGTTGGTTGGCTGCATTAGAATTTAAACTGCCCTTTTCAAATTGGAAAAGGGGACAGCAACAAAGAGGAACTCAGAAAATAATAATGGCTCATACTTTATAGCTGTTTGTGATTTATAAAGTGGGTTCGTATCATCATTTCATTTTCCCTATCAACAGTCCTGTGAGGACTTACAGTATGAGGCTTCCCATAGCACAGGATGAGCAAGAAAACCTCACTGATGAAAAGTTATTATACTATGTAGTATTTAGATTGGTGCAAGAGTAATAGCGTTTTTTGCCATTACTTTCAATGGCAAAAACCGATATTACTCTTGCACCAAACTAATAGAACAAGAGCCCATGCACAGGTTTTCATACATTGTTCACGACACAACGTTTGGTCTGAGTGCTCTCACACATACACACTAAATAAATTACTGATGCAATTTTTTAAAGACAATGTTAATTTCAATTTGCCCATAAAAGCAATAGAGAAAGTATTTCCAGTTCAGGAAAGTACAGGATGCTCTTTCCCAGGTCTTTTCTTGCCTCCATGCCTTGTGGTTGGTGTTCCCCATTCCAGAATGTTCTAAGGGAACAGTGGCCTGCTCAAAGCTGAAAACCATGGCCTGGCCCATGGTGGGAGGAGTGGTGTCTAGGAGGACAGTTGGTCCTGGACTTTACAAAGGGTCTTAAAATCAGACATTCGATATTATCTATAAATGAGTGAGACCTAGTTTCCCGGGGTTGCCTAATAAGGTGAAGAGGTTGACATTCTTCATACAGCTTTAAACTTGAATCCCATTACTGTTAAACACGAGTCATAGCGATATTTTCTACAATCTTGGGAAGACTGCACTTACATCGCACTGCATTTTGTATGCTGAAAGTGTTCATTTCTACATTTTTTATTACTCTGTTTTGCATGTTTTCACGTTTTATTTTTCTACTTTTTCTTTATTCTCCCAGATCCTCGTATGTTTTCAACGTTTTAGTTGAAAGTGTCCCAAGCCCTTGTCCACCTGTCAGCAAGCCTCTCTTTCTCGCTTTCCTAGGTGATTTTCTTTCAGAGGATCTTTGTTACTATTTCACTCTCCTTTCGCAACACCACTGACACTGCACCGGCATCGCCACGGGCCCACTGTCTGGCTTAGAAGGCTCTCAGAAAAGACCTGCGGCGAAGGAAGACAAACCCAAAGCCAGGAAACGGGAGGCGGCCGGCCGCGGGAAGGGGGTTTTGATTCCATCGGACGAAAACGCGCTGCACGGGCCTCCGCATTCCGGGATGGAGCGGGCTGCGGGGCACGGTGGTGAGCCCGCGTCGCTAGCGGGGCGCGGGTAAGGCCGCACACCACCTGGGTCCAGGCTGGGGCTGGCCGCGCGGGCGCGGGAACCAATGCGTGCGGACGGAGAAGCGGGTCCTTCGGGCCCCAGCGGGAGCGCCGCGGAGGGCAGGAGGGCCAGCGGGCGGCAGGGCGCGGTGCGGGCGTGTGCGGGCCCGCGGGGCAGCGGCCAGCGGCCCCGGGGGCGAGGCGTGCTCGAGTCTATTCTGGGAGCGCCGCGGAGGGGCGGGCGCGGGCGGGGCGGGGGCGGCCGGCGAGCATCCTGTCGGGGGGAGGGGACCGCGGAGAGCGCCGGCCGCAGGGCGGGCCTGAAACGCCGCGCGCCGGTCACCACCAGCTGCCCCGGAGCCTTGCGCCGTGCTGCCCGCGCCCCGGGACCCGGCCGACGCCATGGACCGAGGCCGGGGTAAGAGGGGCCACGGTGCCCGCACTTGTTGCTGCGCCGGGCGGGAAAGGGAGACCCGGCGTTCCGAAGCCGGAGAGGAAGAGGAGGGAAAGAGACGGACGGTGGGGCGGGGGCTGAGGAACGGTCGGAGGGGACTGGGAGACGCGGCGCCGGAGCACAGGTGCCTGCCTCCAGCTGCGACGACCCAGTACGAGTCAATGCCCGTGTCCTGGGGCCGAGTCGCCTCCCGTGTGTGAAATCAGAGTTTTCATAGGCTGAGGATTTGTAACTTAATAATTTGTAACTTAATAAAACATCCACCTCTCGATTCCGGAGGACTGCGAGCTCCTCCCGCCTCCTTACACTCTGAAGGGGAAAACAAGGTTTACAGGTTCAACACCCGCCGTGGGAAGCCCCTGGGGAGAAGCCCCAGGGCACCCAAGTTTGCAGCTGCCCAGGGCACTGGGAGAAGGAAGAGCGCCGTGAGCAGGCGCGCGTGTGCATGTGTGCGCGAGCGAGCGAGGGAGGAGGCAGGGGTGGCTCTGTCCCAGACCAGCTGTGTCCTCGGCCCCGGCCCTTCTCTCCGGACCGGCAACAAAGTTGGACTAGATGGTCTCCCAGGCACCTTGCCGACTCTTTTCCAGTGTATTTGGTAGACGTTTCACCGAAGTGGAGGGAATTCTGAAATTTGAGATTGACGTGAGCCAAGAGGGTGGCATTCGTTGGGGGCCAGCGCACATCTCTTTTTGTTTGTTTTGTTTTGTTTTGAGACAGTTTCGCTCTTGTCGCCCGGGTTGGAGTGCAGTGGCGTGATCTCGGCTCACTGCAACCTCTGCCTCCCGGGTTCAAGCGATTCTCATGCCTCAGCCTCCCAAGTAGCTGGAACTACAGGCGTGCACTACCACGCCTGGCTGATTTTGTTTTTAGAAGACACGGGGTTTCACCATGTTGGTCTAGAACTCTTGACCTCAGGTGATCCGCGGGCCTTGGCCTCCCAAAGTGCTGGGATTAAGGGTATGATCCACCGCTTCTGCAGAGCATATTTTAAGTAAAAGTGTAGACGTGGCTTTTGACAGTGGCCAAATGGGAGTGTGTGTGTTTGTAAAGAAGTGGCCTACTTGGACATGGAAACAGTGTCAAAGGCTGGGAATTGGAACCCCAGGTTTTCAGTCTGCACCTCCGGGATCCAAAAAGATCACAGGTGTGAAGGCACTAGATAAACCGGTGAGTGCTGTGCCAACAGGTGAAGTGTTATTGATCATGGAAAATTCCCTCCCCTCCCCATTATAATCTCACGCTTCTCCCCCATCTGCCTGTTTGCTGTGCTGAGCCCTTCAAGGGAGGAAAAAAGGAGGGAAACAGTGGCTTGGGAAGAATTAGGAAGCACTGGGGCAGGGATGAGCCCAGAGCAGGTGTGGGATAACCTCCAGCACTCCTGTAGCAGGGAAAGTCGGGCTTGGCCAGCTCAGAGGGCCAGAGGAGACTCCTGGCTTCCAGTTCAGCCTCCCCACCAGCCCCTCCCCAATGCAAATACCGCATTCATCATCTTCTTCAAGGGCTGGGAAGGGCAGGCAGGAAAGAGAGGGGCCTTCTGTTTGGTTCTTTGGCAACTGAGGCCTAGATTTGTAAAGCAGTTCTCACCTGTTAACTGACTTTTAGGCAAGTGTGCAGAGAGTATACATCAGGGAGGAAAAACAGAAGAGGCACCTCTCCTGCCCCTCAGTCGTGCTGTTCCCACCTCCCACATCATATGTCTAAAGCAAATAGCACCATCCACCCTCCCCTTCACACTCCTGCACGCTCCCCATCTCCCCCACCCTTCCACCACCCCTCTCCCCGCCAGTTTTTAAATACCACCCTGTCTGATCTCCAGTAAAAAAAATCCATACCTAGGCCTATCCAGGCTTGTGGAAAGTGCACTGTGTCATCCTAAGACAGAGGATGACAGTAGTTCACTTCACTTTAAATGCTTGGTAACCAACACCTCCAGGTCAGAAGGCTGCCTCTAGAGCACTCTTCCTAGGAATCCCTTGGTGCTGAGAGCCTAGGAGGGCTCTGACCTTCTCTCTTCCTGCAGGCTTTTCTAGCCTTCACACCTCTTGTCACAACTTTATAGATGTAGTTATCTGACTGTTCAGTGTCTCCCTACCCGGAAGTAAGCTTCAGGAAGGCAAGGAGTGGATCTATTGTGATCAATCTGCTGACACCACGCCTGGCACATGGTACACTATAAAGTGTGTTGTATATTACTAATTAAACCACTGCCGAGGAGCTCCAGCAGTGGTTTCTGGTTTAATTAGTAAAATACAACACTTTATAGTGCACCGCAAACTGATTACTTGTACAGCAATGTTGATTTTTAAAAAGAGAATACTACTAAATCCTGACATCAGATCAGTTCTTTGTGACTTACAAAGGCCATCTCAAGTAAAGTGGTCTTGAGGCTGGGGCACACAAGATCGGTTTAACTGCCTGGATCCTCAGTTCTCTACTCTGATAAATAATTGTAAACACAACTGTATTATGAATCAGAATGCAAAATGTGCATGCATTTTAAGATAAAACGTGAGACTTCAAGGAGTCTTCCAGGCTGGGCGCAGTGGCTCACGCCTTTTATCCCAGCACTTTGGGTGGCCAAGGTAGGCAAATCACTTGAGGTCAGGAGTTTGAGACCAGCCTGGCCAACATGGTGAAACCCCATTTCTACTAAAAATACAAAAATTAGCCAGGCGTAGTGGTGGGCATCTGTAATCCCAGCCACTTAGGAAGCTGAGACAGGAGAATCGCTTGAACCAGGGAGGCAGAGGTTGCAGTGAGCGGAGATTGAGCCATTGCACTCCATTGTGGGCAACACAAGTAAAACTCTGTCTCAAAAATAAATAAAGGATTTCAGCAGACCTTTCTTGTACCCCTGTCCCAGATAGGTGTGTACTCTCTTCTGTCATCAGGGAAGGCTTAAGAGGCACAGGTCTCATTTCGGCCTCCTGCCTACCATGTGAGAGGTGGGACTGTCATGCCCAGCTGACTGGGGAGAAAACCACACTTCGATATTCACGATAGCAACTGAAATCATCAAACTCTTGCCATGTGCCGGACACTGTCCTTGGCCTCTTATGTGGCTCCTCTCAGAACAACCCATAGGATGGGGCCTACTATCATAATGGTACCTCAGAGGAAAGCGGGCTCTGCTGGTGTAATAGCCAGCGAGGGCCACAATCATAGAATACACAGACTGGCTGGCTGCAACAACAGAAAGTTATTTTCTCACAGTTCTGGATGCTGGAAGTCTAAGATCAAGGTGCAGTCAGGGTTAGTGTTGCGTGAGGCCTCTCTTGCTGTCTCGTAGGGACACCTTCTTGCCATGTCCCTTCATGGCCTCTTCTCTGTGCATGCAGAATGAGATCTCTGGTGTCTCTTCTTCTTATAAGGACACCAGTCCTACTGGATTAGGGCCCCACCCTTATGACCTCATTTAACCTTAATTACCTCCATAAAGACCCTGTCTCCAAATACAGTCACACTAGGAGTTAGGGCTTCAACATATGCATTTGGGAGGGACACAATTCAGTCCATAACAACAGGCTTAGGTCACTGACATTAATTTGCTCCGTGATTCGTTCCCCATGTGAGACACAGAGCTGGGCTTCAAACCCAGCTTTCTCCATGTCAAAGTCCTGATCTTAAGCTTGCTGCCGACTGCCTCCTTGGTGGCAGGTGACCAGGCAAAGCCTTAGAACAGAACCTAGATGCCAAATCTTCCTGCTTCAGGCCCCAGGCATTTCCATGGCACTTAAGCTGCACTATTCAGATCTTTCGTAGCAATTGCAGCATAAAAAGTTCAGCATCAAAGTCAAGTGACTTGAGAATGGAAACAAAGTTGGAAGGTAGAATTTCTCTTCTAACAGTATATGTGTCTTCCCATGGAGCAGAAAAAGGATTCATATAACACAGTAACAGACATAGAAACCACATCATAATGGCAATCCTTCCAGCAGGGTTTCCTGGTTCACAAATACCCTACAAAGAGAATCAACCGTCAGTGAAAGTTACATACAGGTAAAGCCAATGACTATGGACACCACCTTCTACAGGACAAGTTAATTAACTCTGTCTCTACCTCCCACATCATACATCTAAAGCAAATAGCACCATCCGCAGATGAGGATAAATTATGGATACCGATAACACCTGTTTCTTGGATTCGTTATAAATAATCTACAAATAATACCTAGCATATGGGATCCACTCAATAAATGCTGACTATTGTAATAATTACAATCTTTTTTACCAGACTCATCATTAATAAGACTGCCTATAGAACTTCACTTGCATCTTCCACAAGCTACTCCAACTCTGGTGTTGCTTTCTGAGTCCCTGTGCTGTTCTAAGTACTGAATTAGACATCTTTGTGTACATCTCAAAGACAAGGAACACTTTACATTCTTGCTTTTATCACGGTGATTCCTTATGGTGCTTGTCTCTTGAAAATCTACTTACGACCTTCAATAACTGGACCACTGTCCAAATGACAGTGGTCCAAATGACAGTTCTGAGTGACTGAAATGTTCATTTTCTCTTATATATTCCCTATTCAGGCCTACTGACTGTGGTTATGTCATCACAGTTTTTATTCTTCTTGAACCATCGTCTCTTTAAGACTATGGTCTGAATTTTTTCTGACTTTCTAAAATTTGCCTTCTTAATATGCCCGACATTATATCTGATCTCCCTGTCTCATTTGGAGTGATAGATTTCCCCTAGGTTTACTTTCCTGTCCCCTTCACAACTAGTTCTTTTTCAACTACTGCAGTTGAATTGAACCCAAGATAGCAGTTTGTTTTGCTGCATTCTGTGTTCTTGGGGAGATCATGTTGTCTACTGGGCAACTCAAGAAATAATCTAATGCTCTTCTTTTCATGGAATGAGGTTTTCATTGCTGAACAGATGATCTAAGAACCCATTCTGACTGTGTCTTGCCTCCGTTGAACCAGCTTTTGAGATCCAAATTAGGAATGCCGTGTCTCCCCTACAGCGTCCAGTGGCCAAGCAGCCTGTAGCTAATCCATATGATGCACTCCCCCGCAGTGACTTGCGACCCAACTTCTGTCCCCAAGGCTATGAATTTCCATGCAGACATACCTCTTCCCTGATATCCAAGTTCATTTCCTACTCCTTCTTTGATAATGGTCTTTTGAAAAGAACACTTATCCATATGCAAATCAACTTTTTCATCCAAACATATTTCATGGCGTCATCTTTGTCCGTGTTGGGACTCAGTGGAGCTGAGTGGTTCAGAGAATGGACAAACTTGGGTTTGAGTTTTGATTGCAACTTTTTGCATGGCCTTGGGCAAGTCATTTAATTTCTCTGACCCTTCAGTGTCTTCACTTAGAATGTCACGGGAAAAGTAATCCATGTAGTCTAACACCTGGAATTTAAACACACTCTGCAATGGGTGTAAATAGTCATTTGGGGCCACAGGACTTAACTCTGTTCCCTGTGGAGGCTTCTCCTGGTCACTGGGCACTGCTTCCATTTCTTTGTCTCCCACAAAAGCTGTTTGGCTTCTTCATTTTTATCAGAGTTTTGTCAGCCTCTCCCTCAAATATCAGTTTCAAACTCCCCTTTTCAC
Source organism: Cheracebus regulus (assembly GCA_963574635.1). Taxonomy (NCBI): domain Eukaryota; kingdom Metazoa; phylum Chordata; class Mammalia; order Primates; family Pitheciidae; genus Cheracebus; species Cheracebus regulus. The sequence continues at coordinate 29,676 of CAUYQU010089256.1, read as the reverse complement.
ATGAGTGAACATCCTGCCAAGTAAGTTCCTCCCTCTCAACCCTCTGCCAAGAACGTATCATTACTCCATTCTCATCTTTGGTCCAGAAAAACAATCCTGGTTTTAGATACCATCAGCTTCTCATACCCTTCTTAATCTTCAAGAAAACCTCAGAACGAAACAAAATGGTGAACCCGTCTGCGCAACACCTCCCCCCAAACCCCAGCTTTTTCCTCCTTCCTTTCCTGGCCAAACTTCTCAAATAAATGGCCAGCAACTCTTCTCGCACACTCCTTTCACCTCCTGTAGCCGCACTTCCAATCACATCCTCCACTGAAAGCCCTCTCTGAAGGATCACAAACGGCTCCCACTTCCACTGGACCAAAGTCGAGCCTTTCACCTCCATCACCTCCCATCTCCTGGGCTCTAGCTTTATTGAGCCTCTACTCCTTTCCGATGCATTCTCCTAATTTGCAGAGATGGGAACATCACCGATTTGGGGGTCAAATAAGTCTAGGTTAAATAACCACTGCTTCATCCTTCCAGGAAGGCTTTTCTGCCCTCTCCCTCCCCTATCCCTCTGTTACAGGTGCTCATAGCCTCTGGGCCTCTCCGGTACTAAGACAAGTTACCCAACCAAGTTGTTCCCTCAGTCTGTAAAGCAGGAAGAATGACACCTGTAGCTGGGAGACTGAAATGCAGTAATATTTGCCCAGCTCCCAGTGCCTGGCCCATAGTAGGTGCTTACTAATTGTTCCCGTCTTCTCCCACTTGCTCTATCTTACCTCTTGTTCTGTCTCTATCTTCTTGCTCTGTCTTCTTTAATGGCTCTTGTCCCTCTCTCTCCTGATCTCCTGACCATCTCAGCCCTCTCGATACACTCACTTCTGTGAAGAATGAAACCCCTCTATGAGAGTAACTCTCAGATATCCATTACCAGACACGATTTGGGCACCAGGTCCCTCTTGACCTCCTGCCTATAGTACATTTCCATTCCAAGGTCAACTCCGCCTTTGGGTGACCCACTTTTGAACTCATCTTATTCACCACTAAATCAGATGACCCTTCCTGTTTCTCTTTTTATGCTAACAACTCAACACATGAGAAGTTATTGAAGGAAATACGGGTATTTGTGAACAAGACTAAAGTTGAAGGGAGGACATGGAATCAGTTCTCAAATCTGTTGTCTTGTAGAAGAGATAATAGAAAGTTTCTCCAGAAGGAGATTAAACAGAGGTCAGTTTGGACTCAATCTAAGAGAAGTGTACAAATGAAAAGAACTGTTCAGTGGTAGAATCCAAGTTGCCCAGGGATGTAATGAGTCAGTTTGAGTAGCCACAGATCAAGGAAGCCACAGAACGGCTTAATATGTAGGTTAAGGACTACTATCACCCAAAATTCAAGAAGCTTTCACAGCTTGACCCTTTTGCACGCTGTAGAGAACAGTACTTCTAGGAGTCTGTGTTTCAACCTAAATCATTCTTTTATTTAAATGTGCAGTATAACTTTTAATAGGACTTATGAATTATCTATGCTTAAGGATGGAATTTGAGAATGCCTGATGCAATTAAGGACAGTTATTTCCAGCTATTGGTCTGGTTATGCTTAAACTCTTCAGTGGTTTCTCATTGTGTGTGAGGTACCAGCTACTGTCCCTGTGGTGCCTCGGGCCTGCCCTGTCTGCTATCTGCCTACTTTACTAGCTGGCTTTGGATCCCCGCCTACCTCTTGCCCTGGGCTCTCCTCACACTGGCCTCCTCCTTGCAGCTTTGAATACTTTATGCCTTCTCCTGGTTCACCTTTGCTCTTCCTTAGCTCACTGCTCAAATATGACTTCCTCAAGGCAATGTTTCCCAGTCTCCCAAGCTATATGCCTGTTGTAGATGTTCAGAGCACCCTGCACTTCTCATGAATTGACTGTGGGCTTGAATTAACTGTTCATATGAGCTCTGTTGGGGCAGGGCGCTTCTCTCCTTGCTCTCTGCCCATCCCCCAGGACCTAATGTAATGTTTGATGCACAGTAGGTGCTCAATAAACGTCTATTGAGATGATGAATAAATGAAAGTGAGAGTATACAGTTCACAGAGTAGAAGTTGGATATGGCCACTTTCAACTCCAGGATTCTCCACTTCAATGATATTCACTTTAGGGACAGAAATGTAGCCTTCATCATTATCCATCATTTCCTTTGCCTTCATCCTTTATACAATCAAATCTCAAATCCTGTTGACTATTATTAGGAAATATATCTTGGATGGCTTCTGTATCCTGTTGCCTCAGATAGGAGCTTCCTGTTTCTGCTCTTGCCTTCTCCAGCCTGCCTCAAGGACCACTCCCTATTTGTCTGAAGCAATGGTTCTCAAATCCAGCTGGGCTCAGAATCACCTCCTGTGGAGCCTACTGAGAATACACCCACAAAGATTTGATCAGTGGGTCAGAGATTTGGGAATCTGCTTTTTTTTTTTTTTTTTTTTTTTTCCCAAATCCCCCAGGTGATTCTGATGTTTGCACAAGGGCAATAATTACTGTTTTCAGGCACTGCTTTTATGTTGACCGTTGACCTTGCTCAAACACTTGCTTCTAGTTCTGTCTTTCACACTTTTCAACTGAATGGGACTCTAGGGTCTGGGCCTGTTACCCAAAGCAACCTCGAAAGCATGAAATGTCTCATTTTATCTTTAAAAAGCAATGCAAAATTTTTATTGTAGTTCATAATATATCTAACCTCATCTATTGCTCCCTTAAAATATCTTTGTACAAAATGGACCTTTGGAGATGCATCGTGTTTATCTAGGCTTCTCCTTCTCCTCCTCCCCTCCCCTGCCCTCCACTGTGGACTCCCAGGTGATGTGAACTCCAGCCTCCAATAAATATCCCAGCACAGAGTGCCAGAATGGAAATGGATCTGGACATGGAAGCAGAACACCCACATCTGAGCCCTGGCTCAGCCACTCGCTTCTGTGTTCTGAGAACATACATTTTTATAAAATTTTTAACTTTTAGAAGCACTTTGACATTCACCAGTTATCTTCATTTCAGTTTAGCTTCAGGGATGTTGCGCGTCATCCACAGAGTGCTTTGTGCAGAGGCTGGGCAACCCCTGCCCATGTGATCATACATGCTCTCACTTAGCAGCCGTTCACTGGGGTGCCGCTATGGGCAAGAAGGAACCTGTGTAACGGGGGACTCATCAGACGGAGACTTGACCACTGAAGTCTTTTTTCTGGAGACCCTTCCAGCCCTGAATTTCTCTTGTGTGGCATCTCTTGACCCTGGTGATGGCCCTACAAAGTAGACAGCAGAGACACTCTCCCTATCAGACAGATGCAATAACTAAGGTTCAAACAGATGACTCTGCTCTTCCTCCTTCCTGAAAGATGCAGCTCAGCGTCATCTATCTCCCTGCCACTTCCACCTCTAGCTGTCCCCTGGCTTTGAGTTACCACCACCCTCCTCAGACTGGGCTTTTAAAAGTTTTCACCACACTTGTTGAAATATCTGTTTTCTGTATGTATGAGTCCTGAGGTCTAGGATTATCTTCTGTGTCATATTCCCAGTGTCTAACACACAGCAAATGCTTAATAGTTATAGTCAAGTGTACTTATTACTGAAAGCCCCCCATAACTCAATAGACACTGTCATAATCCCATTTTACAGATGAAGAAACTGAGGTTTTGAAAGGTCTGTCTATTTATGCAGCCCAACTCACCTCCATACCTGAGTTCTTTACCATTGCTCTCCGCTGCTTCTCCATGAATGTTGGGGGATTACAGGCCAGGCAGCCTATGTGAGGTTTTATTTCTTATCCTTTACAGTCTTCCTGCTGTGGCCCTTGGAGTTCTGGTATTCAGCATTCATGAAGCTCTCATTCTCCTGGAATTAGCAGAGGCTGACCCAAGAGGGCCCAGGCGGGGTTTGTCCTCCATCTAAAATTCCATTCGGGGAATCCCAGCCTCGCCCCAAGTAGGGAGTGGAGGTGCAGAGCTGGCCTGGCGTGATTCTTCTCCCTGGCACAGCTGTCAGGCTGCGACAGGGGCAGACTGTGGCACCACATTGCAGTCATACCAGTTCTGGGGAATTGATGGGCAGCATGCCTCACAGGAGGCAAGCTTGGGGGCTTTTAATAGCCCTCTAAGAACCTAGAGGAAAACTGATCTCCTGAGAGAAATGGAACACGTGCCTTTTCCAGGCACCATTCCCTCAACCGTGTAGTCCCCAGATGCCTGCAGTTCAACTTAGGGCAAGAGTCACAGCCAAGTGAGTAGCGTAGTGTGGTGGAAGAAATTCACTGCTGGGAGATAAGGATCCTAACCCAGTTCCTGAATTCCCCCCTTGGGCTTCAGTTCCTCTACGATTAAGGTTGAAGTATTACAGCGCAGGGACCAGCAGACCTCAGTCCAGGGGCAAAATCTGGCCTGCTACCAGTCTTTGTAAAGAAAGTTTGATTGGAACACAGCCACATCTATTCATTATATGTTGTCTATGGCTACTTTCTCACTTTAAGGACAGAGTTGGGTAGTTGAAACAAAGGACTACAAAGCCTAAAATATGTACTGTCTTGTCCTTTATAGAAAAAGTTGGCCAACCCCTGGATTAGGCCATAGAGAGATTGGGAGTGTCTGCCTGGAGCACTGTGGTGAGGATTCTGAGGGTGTGTCCAAACTGAGGAATGAAGCACTGTTCTTAAACCGTACGAGAGTGTGTATTCAAGAGTAGAATTGGGAGGACCCCAGAATGCCATTTACCCGTGTTTTTCAAATTACTTTTGGCCTCAGAATCCTTTTGCAAACAAAATCTTAAGCAACAGCGCTGCTGTGGGTGAAGTGGGAATGAGAACACGGAGCACAGCCCACTCCACCCCTCCTACTCCCAGGGCAGCACCTAAGGAAACTATGCAGATCCCATAGGCTTCATCAGAAGAGCATGGGGAAACCACTTATCTAGTCCTATCTCATTCATTCTGCAACTGGGGAAACAGGTACAAGGGGTAGTGGCTTGCCTACGGTCACCTGATGGGTTCCCATTTGGCTTTCCACAGGTCACTAATGTGGTCATCAGGCATGAGCAGAGCACAGACATATTTCTGCTAAAGAGAAAGCCTGTCCATTGGCTTTGCAGGGCCTCAGGGATGCCACAGTGCACGGGTGACCAGGGAGTGCCCTTGCTGACCTGGAGCGCCCGGGTTTGGGGCTAGGACTTGGCCGGGACACATTGTTGATATCTGCCCTTGTTTCACCATGGCCTAGTCAGAGTTTTGGAGGCTTTTTTGTTTGTTTTTTTCTGACAGCACCAAAGCCAAAAGAAGAAAATAAAAATTAAATTAGACCATATATATTTTTATTTCATTGATACGAAGATATATTTTTTAAAAACTCAGACCATACCTTACAATTGACATCTTAATTTATTCATTTTATTCTCTTTTCTTTCAAAAAGCTGTTGTTCAATATGAAAATATCTTCAAATCAGTGGCATCTTAAAATGGAGAAATTATGATAATTTATACTAAGGCTTTCTTTTGAAGATGGAAGCAGATTTATTCATTTGTAGAATAAATATTTACTCTTCCTGCCCATGCTTGTTGAAGGGTTTTCTGAAAGCAGATCCTGCTGATGCAAAACCAAGGGGGATTTTTTTTTTTAGCTCCACTTGAACCAAGAAGAAAACTGATCTCCTGGGAGTGTGCCAGGAAGCCAGAGAGCCTGATGGCTTTTCCTCACCTCCAGCCAGCAACCAGATGCTGCTCCCAGGGGTTCCAGAAGGGAAGCTCAGGGTCCCTGAATCTCCCAGTGTGGCAGAGAAGGTGAAACTTGGTCACCAGTGCTTGGAACATGAGGTCATATCTAGTCAGTGTCCATCAAAGAGAATATATAAAGGACCAGGAGGTTCAAGGGACACTTCCTAGCCAGGAGCACTGCAGGAGCACTTCTAGATGGAGAAAATCATGGAAAGAGAAGCCCAGAAGCATGCTCAGAAAGCAAAGCAGGGCAACATGCTGAGAGCCCAGAAGAGCAGATGCAGGTGAAATGAGGCCTCCATGTCCTTCCAAAGAGAAGGGCCTTATTCTCCGGGTTGCTAACTGGGTGTGTCCCAGTCCTTGGAGGTTGTCTGGCTTGCAATCTGTAACTATGCAATCTGTAACTAATAATAGGGACAGGATAGTACAAGAGCTAAGGGCTCTGACTGTGGTGTCAAGTTGCCCAGAGTTTCAATCCTGGCTCTACTCCTTTCACTTAACCCCCTGAGTTTGTTTCTTCAACTAAAAATGAAAATAATAGTGTCCTATCTATAATGAGGGATCATTGGATTCTTATAGGAAAAGCACTCAGCACATAAGAAGCAGTCAACTTTTTGAAAAAAGAAAGCAAATGCCTAAAACTCCAGTGTAGAAATGATTGCCTTTCTTAATAAATTAGAAAAGAATCCCAGTTACCTCTCTGACACTTTCATTCTCACTCCTTGCCTGCCCATCCTGGGAAGGGATGAGATTACAGAGACATTGGAGATGAGCCACAGGGAATGCATGGAGCATGTGAGGATCTTTCATCATCTGTGTCACACAGGAAAACTGGTGTTCTGGGCCCTGGAGAGCAGTGGATGAGTTGTGAGCAGGAAGAGATGATGATGTGTTGCAATCTGGGGAGATTATTAAAGCCAACAGTGAGCTCACATTAGAATGGAAAGGGAGACTGGAAAGAGGTGGCCAGTTAGGAGGTGCAGCAAATATCTCAGGTGAGCAGCAGACTGTAAGACCAGCTCACCTTGATGTGTAAAAGCTGAGATACATAAAACTTTAAACTCTCCACTTTGAGTTAGGGTTAATTGTATGGAATTGTTAGTCTAATGCAGAGGAGATATTTGGGGCATTTTAAAACTACAAACATCCATTTCCATGACCTTTGATCAACATTTTCTTGGGTCCTCAACCCCAGTGATGGAGGTAGGAAGCACCCTGGGGTCTCCTAGAGCCTATTAAGGGGTGGATTCCTGTGGGGCAGTTTCACCAGGGCCTGGCCCAGAACCAAATCCAGGTTTCTGCAGGTGAAAGGGGAGGAAGGGAGGGAAGACTTCCTACCTGGACAGACAGTCAGAGTGGCCACCTGAGCTCAGCTTTCAGCCTCCTACCTTGAATGTCCAGTCTAGGCCCTGGTTGATTTCCCTTTCATCACTGACAACCACAGCAGCAGCAGCAATCACAATGAACGCTTACAGCATGATTCATAGGAACCTGGCATGATGAATGCAGTCCTCATTCACCGGTTCCCTTTCTTCTTCCCACAACCTTTGAGGTGAGCACTCTTATTGTCTCTGTCTTACAGTTGATAAAACAGTGGTGAAGTGATGAAATGTGCCTGGGTGAGAGAAGGCAAATCCCAGGTTTGATGTTGGGTATTTCTCACCTGGGTTCATAATGCCACAGCTACCCACTGTACTGACCCCTCCCTAGCCTTCCTGATGACAGACTGACCCACCTGGGCTCCATCCCCCTTGGAAGGGACACCTATCTGCCTCTCTTAGTTCAAATTGCCAGAAAGTTCTTCTATACAGTAAACCTAATATTGTGGTCTTGGAGCTGTCACTCACGGGTTCATTTCTGCTCCCCAGGGCCCCAGTTCCCCAGGGAACACATCTGTTCCACCCCTTCTTTTCCCCCACTCCCCAAGAGCCCTTCTGTTCTTGGAGACATTTGTCAGAGGCAGGATTCATGGGGCCTCCCTAGTGTGTGGTCTTTGCTATGAATTCCAGGTTGTCACTTGGCCCCTCCCCAGTGCACCTGCTGTGTACCCACTACTGTGCTGAACACTGAGCAGATAGGAAGTCAAGCATCGTCTCAGTCCTCATGGATTCACAGTTAGTGGAAAAGGACATCAAACAAGTCATCTGCTCTGGCGCATAGAACAGGGGAATCTCACCTGTCCGGGAAGGCTGGATCAGCCTCCTGGAGGAAGTGGCATTTAAACCAATTGTCAGAGTTATAAGCGAGCACTTTCTGGGGTGTGGAGGAGATTTTAGATAATAATCGTATCGTCAACTTGGGATGCATCAGGAACTTCTCTAAGCACTTTATGTAACACCTCAGTGGATCCTCACAAGAGCCATGTGAGGAATAAGTATTATTATTATCCAAATTTTGCAGATGAGGAAACAGACACAGAGAAGTAACTTGCCCAAAGTCACACAGCTACTAAGACGTAGCAGTTGGAGAACAGGTTATGCAGAGGAAATACCACAAACAAACAGCACCAGAGTAGGGTCTCCGATATTGCAAATAGATCAGAAATAGTAAAAAAAATAATTTTTAAACTCTACCGAATAGAACAAAGCCAACCACATACTCCTGTTAGTGTAGCCTGCGGCATCTGTTGATGATTTTCTGGTTCCTTGATCACACTGAGGTTTCTGCAAGCCAATTGTCCACTTAATCCTTTGCCTTTCTAAATGAGGTGCTATTCAGTCTCTTCTGGATTCCAAATGAGTCTGTTGTTTGATTGGAAGTGGGAGGTAAGAGGATGGCACATTTATATTAATCACAATTTACTGGTTTTCAAAACTTCGGTATACAGGGTGCTCCCGCTTCTCACCATCATCATCAGACTTGGGTCTCACAATAGGCGTGTGAGGTAGGCAGGGCAGTTATGACCACCCCACTTTGATGTTGAGGAAATTGAGGCTCAGAGACACACAGTGACTTGCCCAACGTCACACAACCAGTATAAGTGTGGAGCTGGAGCTTGAACCCTGAATTCTGGCTCCAGTGCCTGTGTTTTCTCCAGAGCACCAAAACATAGTGCACTGTGGTAGGCGGAAAGTTTCCAACTCTGGCTCTTGCGGCCTCTGGCAAGTTTGACCTCACTAGGCCTCAGTTTCCTGTCAGTAACACTGGGATAAGAGTTCCCACCATACAGGGTTGCTGCAAAGAGCAAATGAGGTAACAGGCACTGAGTGTTAGGCACAGAGAATATTCCCACAATGGAATAGCATGTAACAGTCAAAATGAAGGAACACAATGACAAGCAGCAATATGGATAAATCTTAGCATATTAAAGAAAAAAGTCACAAAGGGTTACCTATAGCGCTATATTATTTTAATGTATTTTAACACTAAAAATTTTAAATAATATCTTCAGGAATACATCTGGTATACTATAGTACTAAAACTATATACAAGGGAAATCAAGGGCATGGTAAACACAGTGAGATTGGGCAGGGGAGGCAGGAGGGCGGGATCATAAAGTTAGACCTAAGATAGTGTCAAGATCCTGGCTTTTGCTTTAAATGGTAGGTTTGTGGGTGCTTACTCCATTATCAAAAATAACTATGGCCTGGCGCAGTGGCTCACTCCTGTAATCCCAGCACATTGGGAAGCTGAGGCTGGCAGATCACGATGTCAGGAGATTGAGACCATTCTGGCCAACATGGCAAAACTGTGTCTCTACTAAAAATACAAAAATTAGCTGGGCGTGGTGGCACGTGCCTGTAATCCCAGCTACTTGGGAAGCTGAGGCAGGAGAATCTCTTGAACCAGGGAGTCGGAGATTGCAGTGAGCCAAGATGGCACCACTGCTGTCCAGCATGGCAACAGAGCGAGACTCCATCTGAAAAAATAAATAAATAAAAATATGGCATGCATGGGCCAATGATGAGAGTATCTCATGAAGCAAGGACTAGGGTTAATTTTTGTCCACCTGAGGTCCTATTTTTATTTATTTATATTTTGAGACAGAGTCTTGCTCTGTTGCCCAGGCTGCAGTGCAGGGGTGCAATCTTTGCTCGCTGCAGCCTCTGCCTTCTGAGTTCGAGCAATTCTTCTGCTTCAGCGCCCTTTTCCCCTCCAGAGTAGCTGGGACTACAGGCATGTGGGTTTTTTGGTTTTGGGGGGTTTTTGTTTAGTAAAGATGGAGTTTCACCATGTTAGCCAGGCAGGTCTCGAACTCCTGACCTCGAGTGATCTGCCCACCTCAGTCCCACAAAGTGCTGGGATTAAAGGTGTGAGCCACCGCATCCAGCCATGAGGTCCTATTTTTTTAAAGTAGTAAAAGTGTTAGGCACAGTACCCATCATGCAGGAAGTTCTCAATACATGTTGGCTGTTGTTATTATATATCTTTAATATTATTAATGATATAACCCACATACCGCTAGTTAGAGGTTTTGCTGTGAGCCCAGGGAGGTTAGTGAGATGGGTCCTCAAACTCAGACGTCTCAAAAGCAGAAATCTCCAGCCCCATCTAGGCCTCAGGCCGGGCACCTGACCTGGTGAATGAACAGCAGTTAGGGAATGGTCAGAGGAACTCACTGCTGGTTCCAGCAAGCTCTGCAGGTAGGGGACACCTATAAGTAGAAGGCCAGAAAGTAGCTAGTGCTGCGATTGAAAACTTAGGCTCTGGAGTGAGGTCTAGGTTTGAATCAGCCTGCTAGCTTTGTGCCTTTAGACAAATGACTGTGCCTCTCTGAGCCTCACTTGGCTCATGTATAAATAGCAGGTAAAAACAGAACCTACCTCACAGGGACATTATGAGGAGTATGTAAGGTAATCCATGCAAAATGCTTAGCACAACACCTGGAACATTAGAGCTTGAAAATACTACTTGCTTTTACCATCAGGCATCCCAGACTACTCCCTGGCACTGTGCTGCTTCCCCAGGCCATTGGTGAAGGAGACGGTGCAGGCGGCTGGATGCGGAAACAGCTGCCATCTTGTGTGTGGAGTGCACGTGTGTGTCACAGTTTTCCACTTCCTCCTGGACCCATTTCCTTTGTGAGCTCAACCAGGAGGAATCCGCAGACAAAGGAACAATTCTGGGAGAGCCCAGTCCCACAGCCAAAAGCTATTTCCTCAGAAGCGGGTGTCCTTCCCCCACCCCGTCCCATGTGGTCTGGAAATGGCTTGGGGAGAAGCAGCTAAGGCTTCCCTGGAGGCCCAGAGCTGAGAAACGAAATGCCCCAAGTGATGGCCCTCCTGGTGGAGGACGGGAACCTGGGCAGAGCTGCTGCGAGGAAGGCCATTGAGGATGCCCTGTCACCCTCGCCTGACTCCTGGGAAGAGTGGCGCCCAGAAACTCCCCGTGACCTCCCTGTCTTCCTGAAATAACAGTACATCAGAGATTGGTGCTCTACCATCTCTAATCATAATCCCTACGATTTGCCAGCCTTTTTCCCAGCCATTCCTCATTTCCTCCTCACATGAACCTGTGCATGGGATTTCTAAGACCCTTCTTACAGAAGAGGAAAATGATTCTGAGGGGGTTAAATAACTCACCCGAAATTACATCCTGGCAAATGGGAGGAGTTAGAGCCCAAACCAATACCTCTAAGTCCCGAATTCTTCCCATTATTTTTTGACTTCTCCCTTCATGAATGTTTCTGTGTTTCTATCCTGTCAAGTTTGTACTATTCTCTTAAGCATAAAAGGATATTCAGTTTCCTGCAATCACTGTAATTAACACACACACAAGTCTTCCAAGGTGACCTCACTACCCCTGCCCTCCCTCACACAGGGGCTATATTTAACTCTTGGAAAGCACTAAGAGGGAGGCATTGGGTTTGCAGCTGGGCTTTTTTTCCGCCCCTTTGTCATTCTTTTCCAGCCCGCATGCACAGTGGGCTTCCCTATCCAAGCTGGGACAACAGGAAGTGTTTGTCTTAGTAATAAACAATGCGAGTCCAACCAGTGCCATCTCCTTCCACGTTCTGCCCACTGTTCGGCCTTCCCTTGGACTCAGAGAGAAGTACCTGTAAATTCAGAGGGAGGAAGGGAGATATCCTAACGGCCCCAGCTGGGTAGATTTGCAACAACTTAGAAGAATCTGTGGACAGGGTAAGGAGAGATTTCTCAACCCAGGAAGTGAAGAGGCAGTTCTGCCAGCCTCACCTGAGGAGCTGGTGACCTCTCTGCAGAGTCAACCTTAGACTCTAAGAGTTGGACACAGAAGAAGTATCCTGAAGGAAAACTCGGGGAGGCATAACAACTAGATCCTCCAGTATTCTCATGTATAAATGGGGCTAACGCACCTCATTGTAAGACTTAATTCATATAAATAATACATGTAAATCACTTAATGCAGAGTTTGACTTATAGTAGTAATGGAAGAGTAATGGAGATAGCTAATATTAACTGAGAGCTTACTGTGTACCAGACGCTGTTCCAGGAACAGTCACATGTCAGGGCCTGTTCCTGCTGGTGAGGTAGATATGCTCACTGATGGTGTACATGAGGCACGGGTAGTTATGTGAGTTTCCCCCAGAGGAACGCAGTTTGGAAATTGGGGAACAGGAATTAAATTCAGGTGGTTTAGGTTGCTCAGTATCTGTTATCATTATGTCTCAATGTATATGTTAGAATTAAAATCCACCAGCTACAAAATGTGCATCACTAAATCAATTGCCAGCCATATTCACGTGAGGGATACAAATTCAACAAAATAGAGCATTTGGGAGCCTAGCCAAGTGAAAAATCGGGCTTCTGCCTCCTTTTAAGTACTGGGAGTACTTTATGTTGCCTTTTTATTTTTTCAAGCATCTCTTTACTATACTGAACCACTATGAGGCCAGACATGGTTTTAAAATCACATTAACTAACTGTTAGACTTTATCAACTCTTAAAAGACAATAAAGTTTGCTCCAAGAATTTATTGTTCCTTGTATACTTAAACATTTGCCCTATGTTTGGCACTAGCCAAAGCTGGCAATGTTCCTGCACTCAAGGAGCTCAGGCTTAAGTTGTGGAAAGCGACAGTCATTAAAAAATGCATAAGTAAATACAAAATCTCACCATGTGAAGTGTCACAGGGAGACATACTTGATGCTACCATGGCATAAAATGGGAGGAATAGTGCATTGAAGAGTACAAGAAAGGTATCCATCCCTGAGGATGTCAGGATTGAGTAGAGAGCTAAAGAAGGTGTTACTGGCTGGCAGGGAAAGGAAGTTCTGATAGGCAAAGGGAACAGCTCATCAAAGTCCTGAGTTAAGAGGCTGAGGAACAGAGCGTGGGGACAGCCTGGAAAGAGGTCTCTCTAGAAAAGCCTGCAGGGTGTGAAAGTCATAGCAAAGGCTGCTCTTCCTTTCCTTTGTCCTACCCAGGCACTGAGTTCACATCTGATCAGCATACTGCCTTTCTTTCTAGGGTGACTTGGCTCCCCTCTGGTATAATGGGTCATAACCCACTAATATGCTCGCTTGTTAAAACACAGTATGCAGAAAGTTATCTCTAAAATCATGATCAAAAATGTTCAAAGTAATGCACTGGTTCTTTCTCCAGAACAGGAGCCTTTATGAGATGGAAATTGGGTCATTTTCCTTTGCATAAGAAAGGTAATTTGAGTAAACCAAAAGAAAAATTGTAGACCCTTCATAAAACCACAGTCTCACAGCTCTCCTTTTTCCATTTTTAAATGGTGCTAGTTGTATTTACTCTGACTTTGAAAACAAAGAAGGATAAGTTATTCTTGTGATCTCTGTAAAGAGGCTGGTCATATAGTGAGGTGGGGAAAAGAGAAGCTGTATATTTTCCTACTGCTTTGCATTTAATGAATGTGTACTTTGCAAGCTGTTTCCAAGCATTTTTGGACATTCCAGCGTCTGAAAGGTACACAGGAATGAGCTCATGAGTCCAAGTGCCCATCATTGGGCCCAGTTTGATAGGAGCCAATGCAGGGTTTATTATTCGTGTGGCTTACTGAAATTTAATTCCTCACTTTTTGTTTTGAACTCATTATCTTTGTGATCTCTAAATCAATCTGACCTTCTGTGTGCTAGTGTCCTTACTGGCTGGGATAAATACCTCTTGCTTAAAGGTTTCACTCAGGCTGTAGCAGAGATGTGAACCAGGTAGCAAGTGGTAGTACTTTTTATGGTAGCTTAATTTCTACTAACTAACATCTTATTTTGATTTCAGTCATGTGGGGAGGCGTGAGGAGAAGATAGAAAAGTGATCTTACTCCTAGTTGGGTACTCACCAGAAACAATAAGCACTTAGCAGTCTAATCTTAGATATATTTTAAGTAGATTTCTAAATTTATTTGAAAAACTTTCTTGCTACCCAGAGAATAATTATCCCTCATCTTGGGTTTCTGAGCCTCTCTGTCTCACTTAAAAGATTGAAAACTTATAAACAATGATTAGTCCATTTCTTCCTGTTGTATCTTTTTCCCATCATTGGAATTCACCTCCCTAAGACTGAACTAAACCAAGCAAGATAGATGGAATTTATTCGTGGTTCTTAATAAACTTGAGACATGAAGACAGTTCTGTCCTGATGCTCGAGTCTGCCCTCAGAAAGCACAGATGACCTGAACCGAGAGCAAAGACAGGAGAAACTAGGCAGCTTGGGAACTAGGAATAAAATTTTCCCAGGGACCCAGGATTCCTGGGTTGCATTACTGCCCCTCCATCTGGAAGATATCGTCTCCTCGCCTTGCATGGAGGGGGTCCTTGGGATATCAGCACCTGAGGGAAGGAGCTCCTCCAGCTCCTTGTGCCACAGCCATCTGAAGCTCAGTGTCAGGGTCAGAGCCATGAATAGTCCACAGGATGAGGCTTGCAGAGTCCCACCGTGCCCTCTTGTCCCCATACCCTCCTCCTTCATGCTACCACTGCACCTGAAACTCCACGGGGCAGTCGCAGATGAACGAAGAGAGCAGCCATCAAGTGCCTGAGCACCATACGCATCAGTTCATTTCATCTTCACCATGACCTTGTGAAGCAGCTACTGTGATCACCCCCACTGTTTGCAGATGAAGAATCAGAAGGGTAGGAAAGTTTAGAAACTTCCCTCAGAAGCCCACAGCTAGAAAATGACAGAGCTGGAAGCGGAGCCCAAATTGTGCAACGCTGTGCTCTAAGCCACTCTTCTATGACTAATCTTAAGCATCAAGCTTTGTGTAAGTATTGTGTAAACTTAACACAAAATACTTTTTCCTCCAACTGGTTGTGTGACCATAGCTAAGTCAAATAACCTCTTGGACACTCACTTGTTACATGTTTAATACAAGAGGGTTAGACTAGGCCCTCAAAATATTGTATTCATTCAGTAAATGTTCACTGGGAATCTACTGCATACTGATTGAGACGCAGACCCTGTCCTTGTGGAGCTTGTTACAACTATGGCAAATCTGTTCCTAGTGCTGTCAGATCAATACTTTGGAGTCTGCATAGTTCTGGGGAGTATTAGATGAAACAACATGCAGTATGGCTGTCATTTCGTGAATGTTTGTTCAAGGCATGGTACCACACAAAGTGCTTCATAAGCATAACCTTACCTAGTTCTCCAAGCCTATGCAGTTGGGATCCTATTATTCTCATTTTGCCTGTGACGAAACCAGGGCTCAAAATTTCTAATGTGGCCATCGTTCCAAAGCTCAGAAGTGGCAGTGCCAGAATGCCAGCATCCATGGGGGCAACCCGAAAGCCCTAGCTACTGCACTATTCTAAGCAAGACTCCATGCTCCATCTGTTTATAATCTTCAGGGGCTCTTATTCCCACCTTGACTCTCAGTTATTTAGAAGAGGATAGCTAAAGATAATTTTGTAAGGAATAGGAGAGGTTTTCCCACATTCCTTATGTTCACAGATGTCCTCTGTAGCGTATTTTTTCTGGTGGAGTATTCTGCAGAGGTTGAACCTTGGACTGCCCGCATCAGAATCACCTGGAGTACTTGTAAAAATGCAAGTTCCTGGATCCAAGACAAGCCTACCAAATTAGACTCTCTGGAAAGGAAGTCTGGGAATGTGCATTTTCAACAATCCCACTGGAGGAGTCTTTTCTTGCTAAAAATTTGAGGCTCTTGTCTTGATGGTCTGTATGAGCCCTAGCAGAATCACTTATCATATGCCTTATACCCATATGACCTCTTCAATTTAAATTCTCTGATGTTTTAAATCTCTGTGGTTTGAATTCTGTAGCATCAAAGACGAAGCTGTCATCAAACTTCTGTATTCACTGTGATTGAAAGCTAGCTGCTTGGGTTGAGCTTTGTATTGTTCTGGAAGAGCCCAGCACTGGCTGAAAGGTTTCTTATATCCACGATGTGTATCAGGTTTTCTCTGGGATGAGATCCCTGCTGTTAATTCAGGTATTTGCTTTGAGTGGTTTATTTTTCTTCTATGAGATCGTCACAGTTGAAGCTCTGAAGTTCAAACAGGCCCAGTGGGGAAAGGGCCTTCATGCAGAAATTTCAGCCCCATGTGAAGGTCTCACCCACAGGTGAAGGTATCCCCAGATCAGGCGCCTCATGAAGTCATGGCTCAGAGCGCTCCACTGGAAGGCTATGAGGAAGCCCAGTATTCACATCTGCCCACCTCCTCCCAGCCCCAGCCTGGCCTCCTGGCCTCTGCTGCACTGAGCTGGGCTGAAGTCTTCTCATGGAGCATCCAGGTGCAAGGTCAGACAGGCGGGGGTTCAAGGCCTGGCTTTACTGCTTACCAGCTGAGTAACTTCACTTCTCTGAGCCTCCATTTCCTGCTTTGTAGGGCATTGGAGGATTAAATGAGATAATGTGCATTAACTGCCCAGCTCAGGGTAACTGCTCAGCTACAGGGAAAGACTCTGGCAGGTTCAGTGAAAGCTGCGCTTTCCCTCATGGTTCACCTCCCTCTGCGCCTGCTGCCTGCCAGATCCGTTCAGGTCACAGAAACCCCACCAGGACTGGCAGCCCCTCATTCTCCGTCTGCTTCTCTCAGCTGCGCTCAGTCCCTTTCTTCTCCTTTGGTCTGTTTGAACTTTGGTGATCAAATCTCAGTTAAAGGAAGAGCACTTAGATGTCAAGGTCCAGTGTTAAGAATCTCATCAAAGACCAGGAAGGAAACAAAAAGAGGTATTACAAAGCTTGGGTGCTAAAGCTCAGGTTTTTAAATGCAGAGCACTCACACAGAACCTAACTGTTCTTACTTTAGAAACGACTGTAACAAACCTTAAATTAGAAACAGTATATAGCATTTAGAAGCCAGAAAGCTGCCACACTTAGGCATCTACTGATAGCAACAAGAAATTGTTGAAACCTCACAGCAAAAAGAAAGACAGAAGGAAAGAAAGAAACAAAAGAGAGGGAGGAGAAAATAAAAGGAAAAAAGAGAGGGAGAGTGGAGAGAGGATGGGAGGGAAGGGGAAAAGGAAGGAAGGAAAAAGGAGGGGACAGATCTTAAAAACCCAAAAAGTTTAGCAATTAGTCACTCATTGGGGGGCAGCAGTTTTTAAAGTGCAGCTAAGGATGAGGGGGCTGCCTGGGGGCAGTCCCTAATATGTTTTCAGGGGTTTGTAAGGTCCAAACAACTTCTATGTAGTACTAAGACATTATATACCTTTTTGCTCCTATTCTCTACAAGTTTACAATGGAGTTTTCCAAGCACAACCTGTGATAAAGGGGAAACTTTGAAGGCTAATGGGATAAGTATCTGTGTGTTCTTGTGTTTTATAGATTTCTCAGTTTAAATGCTAATACGGTAAATATTGATAGATACAACCCACATAAAACAAAAGCAATTAGGGGTCCTCAACAATTTTTTTAAGACAGGGTCTTGCTCTTTTACCCAAGCTGGAGTGCAGTGGCACAGTCAGGACTCACTACAGCCTCTACCTCTCAGGGTCAAGAGATCCTCCCACCGTGGCCTCCTAAGTAGCTAGGACTACAGGCACATGCCACCACTCCCAACTCATTTTTTGTATATTTTTGTAGACGGTATTTTAGCATGTTGCCCAGTCTGGGCTCAAATACCTGAGCTTAAGTGATTGGCTCACCTCAACTTCCCAAAATACTGAGATTACAGGCATGAGCCAACACGCCTGCCCCAATAATATTTAAAAGTATAAAAGGACCGTGATACCAAAAAGTTTCAGAATGACTGGTATAAGGATAAATAGTCTAGTGCACCCCTGAGCCATAACATCCTGTGGGAGAGCAGAGAGATATCATGTGCTTTTGAATGTGAGTCGTGGCTACAGGCCACAGGAGTGCTCCCAGGCCACCTGTGAGTGCCTTCTTGCATCTGCCATGGCCTCCCTTGTGAGTAATTACCTATGAGGGAGTACCCATGTGTGCATGTAAGAGACAGTGAGAGAATGTTCATTGGGACGATTGGAAAAATCTCTTATTTTTTCTAATCCCTACCCAGGGGCCAGACTGACACATAATTAGTGCCCAATAAATGTTTTGGAATTCAGTTAACCAAAAGTTGGTGTGTGTATTAGTCTGTTCTCATGCTGCTATTTAAGACATACTTGAGGCTGGATAATTTATAAAGGAAAGAGGTTTAATTGACTCACAGTTCAGCATGGGCTGGGGAGCCCTCAGGAAACTTACAATCAAGGGGAAGCAAACATGTCCTTCTTCACACGGCAGCAGCAAGGAAAGGTGCCGAGCAAAAACAGGAAAAGCCCCTAATAAAACCATCAGATCTCACAAGAACTCACTATCACGAGAATAGCAGCAAGGGGATAACTGACCCCATGATCCAATGACCTCCCTCTGGGTCCCTCCCATGACACATGGGGATTATGGGAGCTACAATTCAAGATGAGATTTGAGTGGGGACAGAGCCAAGCCATATCAGTGTGTCTGTTGAGGGTGCCAGAGAGGTTTGTGATTCCATTTGAAAAGATTTCCTTAAAAACAGCTAAAGTTTGGCTAAAATGATTACTTGCTTCAAAGAGGGAAACATATCCATCCAGAACCTGTGTATATGTGGCATGGCAGGGGCTCAGGCCCTGGAGGCTGCAGGATCTCCAGGGACCTTTCGCCTGAGCTCTGGAGGGGAGCAGCGCCCCCTCCAGAGCTATGCCACTCTGATCCCTAGGGATCACACAGACTCGGAATCAGCCTGGCTCCACCTCTCAAGCTGTGCCACCATACCATAGCTGCCCCAGCCTCGGTGTCATCTTCTGAAAAATAGACTTCAGCAGTCCCAATAGGACTGCCCACAGATGTGCCCTGGGGATTGGATGGAAAGATGCACAGAAAGCCCCTCCCTCAGTGCCGAGCATCCGAGAGTGCACATGAGATAGGAGGTGTCCATATCAGCCTTCAGCTCATTGTCAGCAAGTTTGGGGTGGTGATGGATTGCCACAGAGACACTGCAGCATCATGTTTTCCTAACAAGGATCACTATCTATACTAAGATTTATATTTAAAAGAAGGTCCTGGTGTGGTCATCTGTTCATTGCTCTCTTGTCAGACACATGAAGAGCACTCACACTGAGCAGGCCCCAGACTAGATGATAAGGAAGCAGAGATTCGCAGTCCAGTCCATTCCTTCTAGAGCCTCACAGCCTGCCAAGGGAGGCAGGCACTCAGGGATCAGCACAGATCGGTGCAGTAAATTCTTCAATGACAGCAAGAATAGCTGACTTGTGGTGAGCATTCGCTCTGTGCAGGGTAAGGCCCTTTGCATACCTGGTGTCATTAATTCTCACAGCCACCCTATGAGGCAGGTGCTGTTATTATCCCCCCTTTAAAGCAGGAAACTGAATCACCCACAGGTTAAGTGATTTGCTAATGAATGATAGAGGCTGAATTTGAACCCAGGCGATCTGGCTCCAGGGCCTGTTCTCTTCTGCATGGTGCTGTATCTCCTCCTACACCTCGAGGCCCTGCAGCTCCAGGTCAGTGTCTCCTGTTTCCTCAGGAGGGCCCAGGGTGGGGAACAGCACATGGAGTTAGGAGTCATGGCGGGAGCTGAAGTCCTGGCTTTTCTTCTTGCCTCTGTGCAACTTCAAGCAAGTTATTTATCTTCTCTGAGCCTTAGTGTCTTCATCTACAAGGTAGGGGTGATCATGAGACCTACCTCAAAACTTGTTGGTAGTAGCAAAGCAAATACTGTGAGTCAGTATATCTCTGTGGTTAAAAGAAGAGAATGAAGAAAGCAGCTTCACTGTAGGCTCTACTAGCTGTGTGATCCTGGAGAAGGTATTTAACCTCCTGGAGCTTTAGTTTCATCCTCCATATAATGGAGCTAATAAAATGCTTGATATAAGATTTAAATGAGACAATAAAATGTAAAAGGGCTGAACACAACTGATAATGATTGTTCAGCACAGGTTAGCTTCTATTATCAAGAGTAAGTGCTTAATGGGTTGCAAAGCAGGACAATACTACTGTGATGAAGCTGGTCTTTGGCTGTAAGGCAAACCAAGTCCCAAGTTACTTTTGGGGGCAGGGAGACATCAATGACATCATGATCTTGGCACGTCGCAGTCCTTAAAGGACTCTGTGCTCTTGCAACTCAGCATGGTCCTGGACCACCAGCATCAGCTGCAGCTGGGCATGGGTCAGAAATGCAGAATTTTAGATCCCACCCCACACCTCCTGAATCAGAATTTGCATTTTGACAAGATCTCCAGGTAATTCTTATACACACTCAAATTTGAGAAGCACTGGTGTCACATGGAAAGAAAGAATGGCAATGGTAGCATGGAGTGAGAGGGGTTAATGTTTAGTTTGGCTGTGGCCAAGGCACCGGAAACAGAAGGTTCCAGAGATTGAAGCACATGAACTGATGGGACAGGAAGGCTCCCTTTCCTGCCTGTGTCCTGGATGGCCAGGGGCTCCGGCCTGAGACCTGTGCTGAGCTTTGAGCTGCAGTGAGAAAGGACCCTGTTCCAGCAAAGCAGAGGGCAATCTGGAACAGAGGGAGGCCTGAGAGCCTCTGCTTGGGGCTACCTGGGCTCAGCATTGCCAGGTGAGCCCAGGGAGGTCCAGTCCTTGGGCCAAGGCCATCTGAGGTAGAGTAGGGAGAAGACCCAAAGAAACACCACAGGACTACCTGAGCAGGACCCTTCCATGGGAGCTGGGTGGCCAGTACTGGGACAGCTGAGAGCCCCCAGGTCTTCCTGCACACCTGGACCTGCCCTCTCTCCCCTGCCACCCTCCTCTAGGTGGTGGGGGGCCAGGCTCCCGGACACAGAGCTGTGACTGTGCCCATCTGCCTTCCTCCGCAGTGCTGGAGCAGCTGCTCCCAGAGCTCACTGGGCTGCTCAGCCTCCTAGACCACGAATACCTCAGCGATACCACCCTAGAGAAGAAGATGGCCGTGGCCTCCATCCTGCAGAGCCTGCAGCCCCTTCCAGGTCAGCCACCAGCAGCCTTCCTGGAAGAGCACCACTTATGCAGGACAACAAAACCTCCCTTCACCCCAACTCAAGAACATGCAGGAACCCTCTGCTGCACTCCCACCCCAGGGGCTGCTGCAGGAGGAAAGCTAAGCCCTGGACACAGCGACCAATGCATTCTGTGCATGCTCTTGCCCAGTGTCCTCCTCCGCCAGAGCCCACCTCCCCACCAACAGCCCTGGCTGTGCTCTTTGTACTTCTACCCCTGCCCTCCACACACACATGCACATACATACACACACACACACACACACACACACACACCCCACACTGATCTACAACACACACAGCCCCTCACACAACTCTGCATGCTCCCATGCCCCACACACACCCACCACCCCTGACACATGACACACACACACCCTCACATAAGCCTAGCAGCCCCAGTAATCTGTTTCCATGCTGGGCTTCTGGGCATCCTTTTACTTAGAGAAAGAGATCTTCAATAACATCGTAAAAACTAAAAGTTCGAAAACCAGTGGAATAATTTAGGACATGAATGCACTTTGCAAACTGAGCACTGTGTCCAGTGAAGTATGAGTGGGGCGGGGAAGACCTGATCCCTCCACCTTCACAGCTGGCGTGTCCCCCTTCTTCCTCACAGCAAAGGAGGTCTCCTACCTGTATGTGAACACAGCAGACCTCCACTCAGGGCCCAGCTTCGTGGAGTCCCTCTTTGAAGAATTTGGTAAGCAACCCTCTCCCAGCCTCAGCTACAGAGCCATCCCTCTCTCCCTGTGTGTGTGGCAGGGTCCCATGACTGGGCTGGGCCTGGCTCTAACATCATTAAGTCGCTTTGGGCAAGTCCTTGGCCCCTCTGGGCTCTGCCAGTTCTGAAAGTCTAATCAAAGTCTGCATGAGAATAGGAATTCACCTTAGAGATTTGAGGAACGGTAGGGATGGCCATGCAGTCCAAAGAAGGCATGGCACATTAGGCTGTTTCCTTGCTGGCCACGCCCAGGTGATTACCACCAGAGACACTGGGCTGAGCGGTGCAGTGGCTCAGCAGAAATGAGACCTTGCATGGCTGCATGCAGAGTACCTGCCGCCCTAGCCCTTTCCTGAGTAAGAGAGCCCTGTTCGACATAGAAAGAAAGCTACAGGCCTCAGCGAGAGAGTTTTGGGGACTCATAGACTTAGGGAGCACACTGTGCCTTTATAACATAACCCTCAAAGATTTCCAAAGTACCATAACAAATATGATTTTATTTGATCCTCTCTACAATCCTGGAAGACAGGCAAGGCAGACATCATTGCGGCCAGCATACAGATGACTTTCAGAGTCATAAGTCATTTGCTTAGGGTTATTAATGGAGGAGTGGTGGAGCCCGACCTCACACTCAGGCCTCCTGACCCCAAATCCAGCCCTCTTCCCCTGGGCTGGGCTGCTCATCCTTGGCTTTCTCTGCCCAATGGCCTAACTAACCCTCTGTAGACTGTGACCTGAGTGACCTTCAGAACATGCCGGAGGATGATGGGGAGCCAAGCAAAGGAGCCAGCCCTGAGCCAGCCAAGAGCCCATGCCTGAGAAACGTGAGTCATGACCTGGGTTCCCATACCTCAGGGCCTCTGTCCCTCAGGAGGAGGCAAGGGCAGCTCTCCCCTTCATGCTGGGTGCCCTCCTGGCAGCTCTGGACCCTGTCGTCTCTCTCAGGTTTGGGTGAGGGCACAGGCAGCACTGTGTGAACATTTCAATGGCCTGTCACATGCTCACTGTATGTTATTTTCCTTATTTCTTTTATTTTTTATTTTGCCACCTTTCTGACCGGGAAGTCACTGTGTTTGTGCTGAGCAGGGGGAATGTGGTGAAATTCTCTGTGCCCGCAGGCCCAAAGGACATGACCACCCCAACTTCTGTTGCATAACCTAAGCCGGGCTATAGGAAAAGCTCTGGACCAGGAGTTGGGTGACCTTTGCCCGCCCTGTGACACTGCTGTGTAGCCTTGGTTGAATCGCTTCTCTTCTCTGAGCCTGAGTTTTTCACCTACAGAATGAAAGACTGGACCAGATGTAGGATGCCCAACCTTGGGGCCATGGAATTAGAGCAAGGGGCTCATAATCACAAGAAGGTTTGTCAACTGTATAATTCATTGGCATCATCACCAGCAATGGTACCAGTCACTAACAACTTACTATGTCCTTTACATGCTGACAGCAACTCAGTGAGGTTGGCATGATTGTTATCCCCATTTTACAGATGAGGAAACTGAGGCTCAGAGAGAATGAGTGATATGCCCCATGTCCCACAACTCACATATGGCAGAACTTAGCTGTAAAGCCAGGGTTCCCCGGCCCAGTCGCTCAGCACTCAGCCGCAGGTGATCCTGCCTAAGGAACAGGGCTCACGCTTCCTTGTCCTACTGCACCTCGTGTGTGTGTGTAGATGTGGTTACAGAGTAGTGCAGAGCTCACAGTAGCTTTTGGTAGTTCCGTATGTGCTCAATAAAAAGTATGACTACTACTGTTTGGCAGTCCACAAAACTTGCAGACATTGCAGGGGAACCCTGATGATTAAAACAATTGGGTTAAGAAGCACTGGATAAATATGCCCTAGGGTTTTGCTAGCTCTGCAATTCTTTTTAAAAATATGGCTTCACATTCAGACTGCCTCCTGCCTTCCGTGAGCTCCTGCCTTCTTCTCCCTCAGCCTCCCTCTCCCCTCCCTGCTCTGCTCCCCTAGCCCTCTTTTTTGTCCCCTTGCAGGCAGCCGACCTGCCTCCACCGCTCCCCAACAAGCCTCCCCCTGAGGACTATTATGAAGAGGCCCTTCCTCTGGGACCCGGCAAGTCCCCTGAGTATATCAGCTCCCACAGTAAGTTCTGGTCCCCTTGGTGGGGCTGGGGACTTCCCCTCCCTGAGAAGCCAGATATAAGTTCCTCTGTGTCCTGCGGGAGCTGGAGCTGCAAGCCTGTCACCCTCCCAACCATATCACCATTGGCTGAGGAGAAGCTTCCCTGGGCACCTGGCCTCTTCAGTGACAGTCTGGGTGGACCAATGGGTGTGGCCCCAGGGGCTGGGGGCTTGGGTTCTAGTCCCAGATTTCTGTGGCCTTGGAAAATCCCCTTGCCCTCTCTGGATCTCTGTTCTTCCACCCTTAAAACAAAAAAGAGGAACCAGATACACCCATGTCAGTGTGCTAGGAGGCGGCTACACAGATGACCACCACTATACTGCTCCCCCTACTAAAACTGCCAACCCAAGCACTCCTCTAGAGTGGGTGGTGAAATCCTTTCAGTAGAATCACATCCTACAGGTGGATTAGGTTGTCAGGTCAATGCATAAAATAAAAAGCACATGGTCTAAACCACAGGTTGTCAGAGTAGAGTGGGGGTACCCAGAGGTTCATAAGATGATATAGGCAGAAATATCAGAAGCTTTACTTCTATTTAGTTCAACATGTCTTTTAATAAATTCCATGTAAATGTTTTGTAGTATTTATAATCTGATAATAGCATATTTGTTAAAAAATTTTATATATACATATATAACATACAAAAATAAACATAAGGATATGTATATATTTTTACTAGTAGGTGGGTGCAATAAAATGATTTAGTGGGCACTGGTACAAATTACCACTGAAAATCTCTTAACTGGCCATAAAGGAGAGCCTGTGATCTTTTCACTGGTCTCCTCCAGCACTGCAACACATGGACGTTCTTTTGAATGAAGAGCAGATGAAGTCACTTGTTTGGGTAAAAGGACTTCACATTACATATAAGAAATCATATGCTCATGTTTGGATGGCTCAGAATGAGTAGTTGAATTTGTATAAGATAATGTTTGTGTGATGCTACTCTGCCATTCAGCAGCACAGTGGAATGCTCTCCAACCTCCAAAAAATAATCAAATAGATCTGTGTTGGTGAATTTATTTTAGAATTGATCTAATCAATTCTAAATCACAAGGTCAGAAGATCGAGACCATCCTGGCCAATATGGTGAAACCCTGTCTCTACTAAAAATACAAAAATTAGCTGGGAGTGGTAGTGTGTGCCTGTAGTCCTAGCTACTCGGGAGGCTGAGGCAGAATTGCTTGATCGGCACAGACAGATCGGCACAGACAGATCTGTTTTATTATTTGTCCTTGAAAATATCAGACACAGAATACTGTATACAAAAATTCCATTTGTTTTTTAAAATAGTTTACACACACACACACACACACACACACACACACACACACACACACACACACACATATAGACACACATGTACATCCATTTTAACAATTTTTTGAGGATATGCAAGGAACTATTAACAGGACTTTCCTGTGGGAAATTAATAAAAATATGGGAGAAGGGAACATATTTTTTGATTCATACTCTTTTGTGTCACTGTTTGTGCTTTTTACCGTGGGTGAATTTTTTTACTGTGGTAAAATACATGTAAGATTAACTATTTCCACGATTTCAAACTGTCCAACAAGTGGCATTTAGTGCATTCACAGTGTTTGCAGCCACCATTACTTTCTAGTTCCCAAACGTTGTCATCGCCCCACATACCTAATGGGGAATGACCTAAGCAGTCATTCCCCATTCCCCATACCACCCCAGCCCCTGCTAATCCCCAGCTCCTGCCAACCACCAGTTCACTTTCTGTCCATATGGATTTGCCTATTGTGGACATTTCACATAAATGAAATCATACAATCTGTGGTTTTTGTGTCTGGCTTCTCTCACTTAGCATGTTTTCTAGGTTCATCCATGTCGTAGCATGCCTCAGAACTTCTTTCCTTTCTATGGCTGAACACTAGTACACCATACAGATAGACGACTTTGTGCTTATCCATTCCTCAGCTGATGGAGCTTGGGCTGTTTGCACTTTTTCACTATGGTGCTTGGACCAGGCAATCCACAGCCCTCTTCAGCCTTGATAGTCTGAGGTTCTGTGTTACTGCAAACAGCTGTTGGGATGTAAAGCAGGCAACTTTATTTTACATACTCAACGACAGGGAACAAAGTGCTGCTGGGCCTCAAATCCCAGGTCAAGCCTATTGGCTAGATGTGGCTCCTTCACCTCCCCAGAGAGCTCACTTCCCTCTCAGATGGGGCAGAGAAGCCACCTCCCTGAAGCAGCTGGAATCCTGAGGCAGAAGGAAAGGGAGGGCTCCAGGAAGGGCCAGGAACCCTGTCCAGGGAGAGCACGCCAAGCCCCTCAGGGAGTATCCTTCCTCTCACACACAGCATCCAGCCCTACCAGGTGTCTTAGCAATGTGTTCCCATGACCCCTCGCCCTTCCCCACTTCACACGTCTAACCCTGACACCCCTGTTCACGTCCCAGAGATGTCCAGTGTCTGAGACCTCAGGGTACCTGCTGGAAAGGCGGGCTCCGAGCCTCACTTGGGAGATAGAACTGGGTGTCCGTCACTGGGAATGTCAGTGCTGCCGTCCTCAGGATAACAGATGCACAGGAGGGGCTAGGAGCCCAGAGCAGCGTTCTGAAGAGCAGTGTGCTATCAGAGTGAGTTGGACTGGGTGAAGGAAGGCTTCCTGGAGTGGGGATGTGTGCCATCCCCTGAGTAGGCACTCTCAGTTCTGATCCAGGTTCTGTCACCAGCAAACTGTGTGTGGTTTGTTTCTTGTCTGTAAAATGGAACTGATACCTACTTCCCTGCCTTGTGGGAATCAAAGGAGACAATCACAGTAATAATAGCTGGCACTTGTTTAGCATGCTGTGTGTGCCAGGCGCTGTCCTGAGAACTGACATGCATTGTACCACTAAGCCAAGGTGGGAATTGCTCAGGTCACTTTACAGATCAAGAATCTGAAATGAGGAGAGACTTTTCTTTTTGAGGTCACTCAGTAAATGATAAAGATAGGATTTGAACTCAACTCTGCTTGAGCCCAAAGTACATGCTCTTAACCATCTGAACTTCAAAATATGTTCCAGGGACTGCCTGCATCAAAATAACCTTTCTAAATAATTATTGAATAAATTTGTCCCAACTCATTGGCATTCAATTAGTTTCTATCTTTATGTATGTTTAGGATTTTCCTATTTGTCATTTTTAATGCAGATTGCTCAGTCCAGCCCACTCCAGTGAACCAGAATCTCTGGGGATACAGCCCAGGGGTCTGCATTTTCAAACAACTCCCAGGTGATTCTGACACTGAATACAGCTTGAGACATCCCATTAACTCTGGCACTGCACCGTACTACCTCCCAGCTCCAAATGGGAAGGTGTTGTGAAAATCCGCACAGATAGTTGTTGCAATCACTATTACGTGCAATATTATCTCCTCTAGTCCAGTTCTTTCTTTGCAGTCCCAGAAGTTTAGAAGGTGAATGATTTTCACAAGAAGAGGGAGCAGATGTATTAGGAAGTGAGAGGAAGGGCTGAGGTGGAAGAAGATGAGAAGGCAGAACAGGGAGGGAGGTCTCAGCCCAGGCAGCTGGTACATTGCTCCCTGCAGTGCAGAAATCTGAGCTGTGACCAACACACACACACACACACACACACCATCCACAATGCTATGCTCTGGGGTCACTGAGGAGGAGCTGACCATTCACTACCTGAAAAAGTCAGAGGAAAGATCTTTAATCTGGGTCTTAACGGATGAGTAGAAGTCCTCAGTAGAAGATAAGAGAGCATAGGGAACAACATGAACACAGGCCGGGAGATAGGATAGCCCAGCAGGGC
This sequence comes from Cheracebus regulus, assembly GCA_963574635.1. NCBI lineage: Eukaryota > Metazoa > Chordata > Mammalia > Primates > Pitheciidae > Cheracebus > Cheracebus regulus. The sequence continues at coordinate 1,954 of CAUYQU010089256.1, read as the reverse complement.
AGTTTCTGGTGACAGGAGCAGAGGGACTATGGGGAGCTAGAACAGATGAGATGCAGAGAAGAGGCCTCACACCCTGGCCAGAGCTACTCAGAGCACCTGCTGTCTCTTCCCTGAGGAGGAGCGTGGGTATCAGGGTCTCCCCTAGTCCTGGCCCCTGGAGTCTGCCTGCATTTCTCCAAAATACAGCTCTTTCTGACAACCCACAGATGGCTACAGCCCCGCCCACTCGATTGTGGATGGCTACTATGAGGACGCAGACAGCAGCTACCCAGCAACCAGGGTGAACGGCGAGCTCAAGAGCTCCTGTAAGTACCGGGTTGGCATCCAGATGCTGGGCAGGGCTTCTGCCTTTGCAAAGAGCAGGACTTGCCCTGGCCTTTAGCATGCATGTACCCACCAGCCTCTCACCCAGGCCATGGTCTCCAGAAAGGCCCAAAAGCCCTTGTTTTGGGTGACCCCAGCACTCAGTGGAAAGATTACTGGAATGGGAGTCAGGAGACCTGGATCTAACCCTTTCCCTGACTCTTAGTAACTGATCTTAGGGGAGTAATTTCTTTTCACTGAGCCTCAAGTTTCCTTATCTATAAAATGGAAATTTGCTGGGTTATCGTGAGAATAACCGGAGATAAGAGATGTCAAGATGAAGGGGTAATGACAATAGCAGAAATTTATTGAGCATTTATTGGGTGCCAAACACTTGGCTAAATGCTGCCCATGCATTGGTCTTCAAATAGCCAGCTGAAGTAGGACTATCATTTATTCTGATCACTTTACTGATGAGGACACTGACGCTCTGAGAAGGGAAGTAACCAAGTCACAAAGCAAGGGATAAATCAGCACAACACAGTGCAAAAGTAGGGGCCAGCCAGGCGCAGTGGCTCACACCTGTAATCCCAGCACTTTGGTAGGCCAAGGCAGGTGGATCACCTGAGGTCAGGAGTTCAAGACCAGCCTGGCCAACATAGTAAAACGCTGTCTCTACTAACAATACAAAAAATTAGCTGGGTGTGGTGGTAGGTGCCTGTATCCCAGCTACTTGGGAGGCTGAGTCAGAAGAATCACTTGAACTCGGGAGGCAGAGGTTGCAGTGAGCCAAGATCACACCACTGCACTCCAGCCTGGCAACAGAGCAAGACTCCATCTAAAAAAAAAAAAAAAAAAGTGGGGGTCTTAGTTATTATCAGTGTCATGCCTTATGCCCACACCTTCCTGGCCCCAGGCCCCAGCACAGGGATGGCTTCAGAGGGGTGAGAAAGTGCTTCCCCAGGATGGCACAGTGATGAACCTTTCCCATGACGCCTGCAGACAATGACTCTGATGCAATGAGCAGCTCCTATGAGTCCTATGATGAAGAGGAGGAGGAAGGGAAGAGCCCGCAGCCCCGACACCAGTGGCCCTCAGAGGAGGCCTCCATGCACCTGGTGAGGGAATGCAGGATATGTGCCTTCCTGCTGCGGAAAAAGCGTTTCGGGCAGTGGGCCAAGCAGCTGACGGTCATCAGGGAAGACCAGCTTCTGGTGAGTGGTCAGCAGCAACCGTGTGCCTCTTGGCCTCACATGGACTTACATATGGATAGGTGTCTACATACATGCGGATTCTCTACATACATGTGGATGTGTCTGCCTTGGGCATAACCAGCTTGACTTTGTGCCCAGAAGCTCAAAGCCGCCATGCTCCTTTCCCCACTGGAGCAGAATTTAAACACACACACAGCGCTCGCTCTCTCTCTCTCTCTCTCTCTCCCTCTCTCTCTCTCTCTCTCTCTCTCTCCCTCTCCCTCTCTCTCTCTCTCCCTCTCTCTCTCTCTCCCTCCCTCTCTCTCTCTCTCTCTCTCCCTCTCTCTCTCTCTCTCCCTCTCTCTCTCTCTCTCTCCCTCTCTCTCTCTCTCTCTCTCTCTCTCTCTCTCTCTCTCTCTCTCCCCCCCCCTCCCCCAATTTAAAGACCTGGGCCGGGC
>CAUYQU010089254.1:0-107509 GCA_963574635.1 Cheracebus regulus | reverse complement strand
GGCCTGGTGACAGAGCAAGACTTCATCACAAAAAAAAAAAAAAAAAAAAAAAGGTGTGCACACGGGAATCATGTTGTGGGGATTTGAATCTCAGCCCCACCACTTATAGTTTTGGTAACAGCAAGTTGTTTAACGTCTTTGAGCCTCAGTTTTCTCATCTGTGAAAAGGGGATAACAGATATAACCACATCACTGGATTGATACAAAGACTCAGTGAATTCCTAGAGTAGTACGTGATGTATAGTGAACCTTTAAGAAATGGAAGGTGGTGGTGATGGTGGTGGTGGTTATTCCTTGATATTGTACTCTCCACATTTCTTTCTCTGTTTTGGCCTGTGCTTTGTCAATTTCTGTATCAGTTGAGGTCTGATCAGGGAATAAAAGCCAGTGAAGGTATTTCAAACCGAGAGACCATAATACAAGGAGCTAGTTACACAGGTGATGGATGGTAAGGTGACCCAGAGAGTAGCAATAGCAGGAAGTTGCTGTTACCCTCAGGACTGGAGGGTTAGGGGAAGAGGCGATATTAAGTAGAAGCCAGGAGCTTCTGTGAGAACTAGAACTGTGGCAGGGTCAATGAGCAAGAGCTGGGACCTCAGAGGAGGGGAGCCCTGGAGGGGAGGCAGCCACTACCAGTGGCGTGATCTGAGGCAGAGAGCAGGGGTTGGACTGGGGCAGAAATACCCCAGCTTCTCTCCATATGCTGCCTGTTATGGTCTAATATCAATATCTTCTCTTGGCCAAAATAGCATCCCTGGTGGATGTGTGACCCTAGCAGAACCAGGCAGTCTTTGCTAAGATTTACTAGATAGGTGATGGGAGAAAGAATGTCTGTCTGTCTACTAGATTGTGAATGGTTGTATCCTTCAGTGTGGAGAGTGCCTGGCTTTAGAATGAAGCCAGAGGGAAGTAGGGCTAGGAGAGGAAGAGGGGCAAGGTCATTTCAGTTCAGAATCTGACTGTGCTAGCTGTGCCTGAAGTTAGCATAGTTTCCTGGTTATAGGGGGTCATAAATTCTCTTTTGTTGATACAGTTTTCAATTTGATTTGCTACTTGAAATGTAAAAAAAAATTGTCAATACCATGACCTTAAAATAGACTTAAAAATTGGGTTTTACATGGGGGCAGGGAGACGGGGGTATTTATTCCTATTGGTAGCCCCACTAGCAGGGGGTATGTCTGCAGATCAGCTGAGGTGGCAGAGGTTATGTTTTCACCAGGTCTGTGAAGTTGGCATTTCAGATGAGGGGTGGGAAAAGCCCCAAGGTGAAGGGCAGAGGCAGGAAAGACCTGTGGTCACTGGAGGAGAACTGAGTTGGGTCATGTGTTGGGAGTGGGTTTTGAGACTCCACCTCCAGTCTAGAGGTGGAAATAAGTGAGAGAGGAGGTGGGTAGACAGGTCAGGAGGAGAATGAGATTGTTTTGAATGCTGTGGTGTCGAGGTTAGCTTTTATACTTTCAGCAGTAGCCAGTCCTAGAGCAAGCAATTCTGCCTCAGCCTCCCAAGTAGCTGGGATTACAGGTGTGTGCCACCACTCCAGGCTAATTTTGGTATTTTTAGTAGAGATGGGGTTTCACCATGTTGGCTAGGCTGGTCTCGAACTCCTGACTTCAGGTGATTCACCCTCCTTCGCCTCCCAAAGTGCTGGGGGTGGGGGGAGTGGGGAATGTATGATCAGGGCTTGGGATGGGGAGAGACTGGCAGTGAAAGAGGTAAGATAGGAAGAATTAACCTGTTTTTGGTTGGACTTGTTGCCTGGGAAGAGAAAGATTAGAAGATATAAAGATGACAAATTTTGGTGTAGGGGGGGTGACTGACTACAAAGTCCAGGGATTGATACTGAATACTGGCCTGACTCCCACCTGTAGATGCTGGCAGGTGGGAATCAGGCCATTAGATTGTGTAGTGATGAAGTCCAGGGCTTTTAGGGTACCATCACTCAAATAATGTACATTGTACTCAGTAATTTCACATCATCCGCCCCTCGTCCAGTGGTGCCCTCTTTGAGAGGGGGAGTGCAGGCTGGGAAGCACGTGTTCGGGCAAAGTGTAAAGATGACGTGGACACGGTTTAAAGTCAGGCATTCAGGACAGAGGATGTCTGAAGGCTGCTGTTGCAAGCCTACTCAAACTTCAAGGCTCAAACAAATGCTGCCTCCAGGAAGCTCTTCTTTATTAAATAGATATGTAATCCCGGTAGATCTAAATAGAGGTTGGAATAGAAGATGCAGAGGTTTGAGGTCAGAATTTAGATGAAGTGCATATTGACAGTAAAATAGGGGGCAGGATGTCATTGTGGTTTGAGAATCACGTGTTAGTGAAGGCCACTGGGAGGAAGGCAGGTGTTCCACGATAAACCAGAGCTTCTTAAAGTAAAATAAGTACATAAACAACAGCCTGGCCAGCAGGCGCTGATTCATGTATGAGCAATGGGATTTGTTTACTAGACATTCGAGGACTCATATGCTGTCTTATGTCTGCCTTGCCCCATAGAATTCTTCATTTTGGCAGCCAGCGCAGGGATCAGGAATTACTGTCATTTGTGTGAGTTTGTGTGTGTGTGTTGGTGGGGGGAATGGGATCGTGGAAAAGGTGTTTGGGGGTTCCTGCTTGAGAAGGGGCACAGAGGTGGGAAAAGGACGTAGCATGTTTGGGTGGCAAGTGCAGGCACTTTTCAAAACCCCTATAGCTCTTGAGCATCTGCTACAAGCCTGGCTCTGTGCTAGATGCTGGGGCTATAGAGGAAGAGAAAAAAGGTCTCTCCCCTGAGAGGTGAAGGGTCCAGCAAAGAAGAGAGACACATCGATGGATTGTTGCAGTAGAATGTGAAAAATGCTGAATGTATTTACTTAGCTCTATGGCCTTGGGCAAGTTTCTTAACCTTGTAATGCCTCTGTTTCCCCTATCTAAATTTTCGATTATCTTACAGGGGAGTTCAGAAGCTTAGTTGAGTGTTTAGTGTCTGGGACACAGTAAATACCACAGCAATGCTATGTGTTGTTATTGCCTTAGAAGCAGACCCTGAGAAAGCATTTAATTCCCAGTAGTTCATTTGAGAGGTGAAGGAACTGGCATTAGAGGAGCAAAGAAGTGAGACAGGGAAGGGAAGGCAGTCAGCAGAGGCGAAGTTACCAGGCCAGTTTCCACTGAGCATAGCTGGAGCTTTACCCTGCAGGGAAGCCCTGGGAGCTGTCATGGAACATGGAACATGGGCCTGGGTTATCCCCACTCTAGATGAGGAAGCTAGGGCCTTCAAACAGCAGCTCTCTTTAGTCATTGGTTGACGGCTGCTTGGTTGGGGATTTTGGGCGTGAATTCCCAGGTACTTTCTTGGCTGTTCCAAGGGTGGGCAAAGCAGGTTCAGTGGCCAGGGGAAGCGGTCAGGCCAAGACATGCAGCTGCTGGCAGGTGGTGTCAGGCCAGTGGGCACTGAAGTGTGATCATGGTGAGGGGATGTATGGGTGGGGCACTGGCATCTGCTACAGTTTATATATGTATATATATATTTTTAGAGACAGGGCCTTGGTCTGTTGCCTAGGCTGGAGTGTACTGGCACAATCTTGGCTCCTACAGCCTCGAACTCCTCCTTTGCTTAAGTGATCCTTCTGCCTCAGCCTCCTGAGTAGTCCTTAGCTCCTGACCAGTCTTAGCTCCTCGTGGTGTACCAGCATGCCCTGCTATTAAAAAAAAAAAAAATATATATATATATATATATATATTTTTTTTTTGGTAGAGAGGGAAATCTCACTATGTTGTCCAGGCTGTCTTGAGCTTCTGGCTTCAAGCGATCTTGCTACCTTGGCCTCCCAAAGTACTGGGATTATAGGTGTGCGCCACCACGCCTGGCCCAGTTATTATGTTTTTTTTTTGAGACAGAGTTTCACTCTTGTTGCCCAGTCTAGAGTGCAATGGCTTAATCTCAGCTCACTGCAACCTCCACCTCTCAGGTTCAAGCCATTCTCCTGCCTCAGCCTCCCAAGTAGCTGGGATTACAGGCATGTGCCACCATGCCCAGCTAATTTTGTATATTTTTAGTAGAGATGGGGTTTCTCCATGTTGGTCAGGCTGGTCTCCAACTCCCGATGTCAGGTGGTCCGCCCACCTTGGCCTCCCAAAGTGCTGGGATTACAGGCGTGAGCCACCGCGCCTGGCTATGTTTTTAAAAATAATTATTTGTTTAAATTTATGGGGTACATAAGTAATTTTGTTACATGGATAGATTGTGGAATAATAAAGTCCAGTGCTTTTAGGGTACCCATCACCCAAATAATATACATCGTACTCGGTAATTTCACATCATCCGCCCTCGTCCATTCCCTCCACCCTTTTGAGTCTCCTTTGTCTATTGTTTCATGCCCTACATCCGTGTAGTTATGAAAGTTATGTATAGGGAATAAAGTAGGGAGAGACCTTGCTTAGGAGGATGGTGGCTTTTCCAAAGAAGAAGATGTTTGAGCTGGAGAATGAAGGGATACATGTTTTACAAATGGACAGAAGGAAGAGCAACGCAGGTGAAATACCAGAGCTTAGCGGTGTCAAGTGATGCACTCACAGCGCGCAAGGGGATTGATGAGGCTGGAAAGCTTGGTAGGGTCCTGGCTGTGGTCTATAGTGGCAAATAGTAAGGACTTTAACTTGAGCAGTTGGGAGACCAATTAAGTGATTGTCATTGTCATTTTTTTTTTTTTTTTTTTAAGAGACAGAGTCTCACTCTGTTGGCCAGGGTGGAGGGCGGAGGCACAGTCATAGTTCGCTAGAACTCTAAGGCTCAAGCATTTCTCCCACCTCAGCCTACCGAATAGCTTGGTCTAAGGGCATGTGCCACTGTGCCTGGCTAGTTTTTTTCATTCCAATCAAGTGTTTTAAGGAGGAGAGGAGCAGGGCCTTGTTTGTGGTCAGATTTACTGATTGAGTCCTAGCTGGGATTGGGTGGGTGGAGCCTGGAGGGAGGAGTCCAGGAAGAAGGCTGTTGCAGTGGGAGGTTGGGGAGGCAATTTCAGTAGGGCTTTGACTCACTGGATTGAGAGAGTGTACTGGTTAGTGGTTTTGTTTGCAAATAATAGATGTCTAGCTTGCATTAACTTAGCAAAAAGGTGAGCCTATGGACAGCTTGCTTTAATGTAGGAGTGAGCTGGAACCAGGGGTCTGAATGCTACTGAGGGTCAGTGTCACTCTCTCAGACCAGCATCATCCATGTAAGGGGAGTTGCAGCAGTTCGCCTCCCTCACATTGCACAGCTCTGCCTCCGGAAAGGGTGTGAGTCTCTCTTCCCAGGGGAGAAGGTCAGGGAGACCTGGCTTGTGTCATATGCCTGCCCTTAGGCTAATCAGCTGGGCTGTGAGAGTGAGATGTTGTGATTGGCCCGACTTGGCCCAAGAGCTCAACCTAGGCCAGTCAACAGTGGCTGGGAGAGGAGTCTGAAAGAGTAAGGCAGTCCCAATTCCCTACCCAGTTCAGAAGCAGCGGTGAGGTGTGCAGGACAAACAGTGAGAGATCATTGCAGAAGAGACTCTAGGGTCACTGGCTTTAGGAACTGGCTGAATGATAATGGCAAGAATAGAACAGGAATTTGAGGAAAAGCAGGTCAAAAATTATGGATTTTCTAAGGCATATATGCTTTTAAAAACTGTGATATACTTCACATGCCATAAAATTCACCCTTTTAAAGCATACACTTCAGTGGTTTTGAATACATTCACAAGGTAATGCAAGGGTCGCTGCTGTCTAATTCCAGAACATTTTCGTCATCTCAAAAGACACCCCATACCTATTAGCAAACACTCTCCATTTTCCCTCCTCCCAGCTCCTGGCAACTGCTAATCTGCTATCTGTCTCTGGATTTTTCAGAATAGAACATTTCATATAAATGGAATCACACAGTATGTGTGTCTGGCCTTTAATGCCTGGCTTCTTTCAGTTAGTCTAATGTCCTAAAGTTTTTTCCATGTTTTAAGTATCAGTACTTCATTCCTTTTCCTCTCCAGCTTTATTGAAGTATGATTGACAAATAAAAATCATATAGACTTAAGATGTACATGTTTTGATATACTTAAATATTGTGAAATGATTACCACAATTAAGCTAACATATCCATCACCTCACATACTTGCGTTTTTGTGCTAAGAACACTTTAGATCTATTTTCTTGGCAAATTTTAAGTATAAAATACATTATAGTTACCATGCTATATATTAGGTCTCCAGAACTTATTCATCCTATCATGGAAAGTTGACACTTATTGACCAATATCTCTCCTTTTCCTCCACCCCTCCAACATTACTTCACTCCTTTTTATGGGTGAATGGTATTTCATTTTATGGATATACCACATTTTGTTTATTCATCCATTGATGGACACTGGGTTGTTTCCTAAGCACATGTACTTTTTTTTCCTTTTTTTTTGAGATGGAGTTTCACTCTTGTTGCCCGGGCTAGAGTGCAGTGGTGTGATCTTGGCTCACTGCAACCTCCGCCTCCTGAGTTCAAGCAATTCTCTTGCCTCAGCCTCCTGACTAGCTGGAATTACAGGCATATGCCACCATGCCTGGCTAATTTTTTGTATTTTCAGTAGAGATGGGGTTTCTCCATGTTGGTCAGGCTGGTCTCAAACTCCCGACCTCAGGTGATCCACATGGCTTGGCCTCCCAGAGTTCTGGGATTACAGGTGTGAGCCACCATGCCTGGCCCACATGTACTTTTTTTTTTTTTTTTTTTAAGATATTAAGTACAGTTTATTGCTTTTCTACAATAATTTTGACATTTGAGGTTAATTATAATTTTAGATATGAATATACAATAAGATAGTATTAAGTACCTCGGCTTGTTTTTACTCATCTTAACCATTTTTAAGTATACAATTGAGTAGTGTTAAGTATATTCACATTGTTGTACAATAGAACTCCAGAACTTTTTCATCTTGCAAAACTGAAATTCTATACTCGTTAAATGACTACTGCCCTTCTCTATCTTCCCCAGCCCCAGGTCACTACCTTTCTACCTTGTTTCTATAAATTTGATTAATTTAAATTCCTCCTGTAAATAGAGTTATCAATATTTGTCTTTTTGTGACTGGCTTATTTCACTTAGCATAACATTCTTAAGGCTCATCTATGCTGTAGCTTGTGACAGGATTTCCATCTTTTTTTTAAGGCTGAATAGTATTTCCTTGTGTCTAGGTATCATATTTTCTTAACTCATTTTTCTAATGGACATTAGGTTGCTTTTGCCTCTTGCTATTGTGAACAATGCTGCAATGAACATGGTTATGCACATCTCTCTTTGAGACCTTCTTTTGGATATGGATATATACCTAGAAGGGGATTGGCAAATCATGTGATAATCTGTTTTTAATTTTTTGAGGACTCACCATGCTGTTTTCCAAAGCAGTTGCACCATTTTACAGTCCTGCCAACAGTGTGTACAAGGGTTCTGTTTTCTCCATGTCCTTGCCAACACTAATTATTATTTATTATTTTTTATAGTAGTCATTCTATAAAGTGTGGAGTTACAGCTCATTTGCAGTTTTGGTTTCCAATTTTTTGATGTTCAATATATTTTCATATGCTTATTGACCATTCCTGTGTCACCTTTGGAGAAATGTTCATTCAAGTCTCTTGCCCATTTTAAAATTGTTTTTTTTTTTAATTTTTTTGAGTTATAGAAGTTGTTTTTATATTCTCAGTATTAGCCCCTTACCAGATACATGGTTTGCAAGCATTTTCTCCCATTCTTTAAGTGCTTTTTTACTCTGTGGGTTGTGTCCTTTGCACAAAACTTAAGTTTTTAGGTTTGTCTGGTTTTGCTTCTGTTGTCTGTGCTTTTGGTATCATATCTGTTGCCAACTTCAGTGTCATGAAGCTTTCCCTCTGTGTGTTTTTTTTTTTTTTTCTCTAGGAGTTTTATGGTTTTGGGTCTGATGTTTAGGTCTTTATTTTGAATTACTTTTTTTTTTTTTGAGATGGAATCTTGCTCTGTTGCCTAGGCTGGTGTGTAGTGGTGTGATTTTGGCTCACTGCAACCTCTGCCTCCTGGGTTCAAGTGATTCTCCCACCTCAGCCTCCTGAGTAGCTGAGATTATAGGTACCTACCACCAGCCCAGCTAATTTTTGTATTTTTAGTAGAGATGGGGTGTCATCATATTGGTCAGGCTGGTCTCAAACTCCTGACCTCAGGTGATCCACCTGCCTCAGCCTCCTGACTTGAGGTGATCCTCCTGTGTTGGCCTTCCAAAGTGCTGGGATTCCAGGCGTGGGTCACCGTGCCTAGCCTGTTTTGACTTAATTTTTATGTGTAGTGTAAGATAGGGTTCCAGTTACATTCTTTTGCATGCGGATGCCCAGTTTTCCCAGCGCTATTTGTTGAAAAGACTGTCCTTTACCAACTGAAGGTATATATACCTGTAAAGCTCATTTGTTTCTGTTTCTGTTTTTTTTTTTTTTTTTTTTTTTTTTTGAGATGGAGTCTTGCTTTGTTTCCCAGGCTGGAGTGCAGTGGCTCAGCTCACTGCAACCTCCACCTCCCAAGTTCAAGCAATTCTCCTGTCTCAGCCTTCTGAGTAACTGGGACTACAGGTGCATGCCACCATGCCTGGCTAATTTTTGTATTTTTAGTAGAGACGGGTTTTCACCATATTGGTCAGGCTGGTCTCAAACTCCTGATCTCAGGTGATCCACCTGCCTCAGCCTCCCAAAGTGTTGGGATTATAGGAGTAAGCCACTGTGCCTGGCCCTAAGCTCATTTATTTCTTACAAAATCGATACGGCACATTAATATTTAAAGTTCTGGGATGAATTTATTCTACCAGTGTTTGAGTGCCTTCTCTGTGAAGTGTTCTGGGAGTTAAGATATCTAAATACTGGAAATGACATTAGTTTGGTGCAGGTTAGGTCTCAGACATCCCATGTAAATAATATCTTCCTGTAATTAGAATAAAAATCATTGTAGAGGAGCTGTTTTATCACAAAAATGGAAGCCTAGACCTTCTTCAGGACTACTGAATGTTAAAGATATGTTCTAAGGAACTGGCTTGTCATCCTGCTGGCATTTTCTGCATGCTGCAAAAATGCAATATAGCAGCTTTTCTCTGCACTGTCTGTTCAAGCAAATCTTGTTTGTTTCATGACTTGCATCAATAATTGTGAAGGGCACTTGGAGTTTTTGTTCATTTCTTCAAAGATTTGCATGAGTCTGTCATGTGCTGCGCCTGGGAAATACATAGACAGACATGATGACCGTACCTTCTAGACACACAAGGTCCAGGAACGGAGGCAGAGGAAGTATAAGTGAATAATTGCAACTTAACGTGATGGTAGGGCCATATATAGAATACCATGAAGGGGGATGAGAGAGAGAGAGAGAGAGAGAGTGAGTGTGTGAGTTTAAATTTTAGGATGAAGCATATTTGAAGGAGGTCTTGGGTTGCCCATTCTAGGTAACAAATGGATTTTGTCTCTTAATTAATGATCAATGTTGGAATTCCATGAGACTTTGAATAGTGTTCTGGCCTGGTGGCAATGGGAAATTTTTTACTACTTTTCATCCCTTAGGTTTTTTATTTATTTTTTTCTCTCTTTCTTGGAGATGGAGTCTCACTCTGTCACCCAGGCTGGATGGAGTGCAGTGACATGATCTTGGCTCACTGCAACCTCTGCCTCCTGGGCTCATGTGATCTTCCTGCCTCAGCCTCCCGAGTAGCTGGGACCACAGGTGCCCACCACCATGCCTGGCTAATTTTTGTATTTTTGATAGAAATGGGGTTTCACCATGTTGCCCAGGCTGGTCTTGACCTCCCAAGCTCAAGCGATCCACCTGCCTTGGCCTCCCAAAGTGCTGAGATTACAGGCATGAGCCACTGCGCTGGCCAGCCCTCAAGTTTTTTTTATGTATATATTTATCCAGTGAATGTCTTTTACCAGTGTATCCAAGATTGGCTACATAGTTTGTGGGGTCCAGTGCAGAATTCAAATGCTTGTCTCTCTGTTAAAAATTATTAAGAATCACAAGATAGTGACAAAGCATTAAGCCCAGTGTGGGACCCTTCTGAGCACAGGGCCCTGTGAGACTGCACAGACTGTACCCACGAAGCTGCCACTAGTGTTTCCTTTGGAGATACTGGTTTCTAGGTGCTATTTGTTGAAAAACATTTTCATTTGTCCATGCTGGTTCTAGGTCAGGCCTGCTCCCATTCTCTGGGCATGCTTACATATGAGTAGGGGTCCCAGGGCTTGCTTCTCCAGCCTTGGCTTGGCTGTGGAGCTGACCTGCACTACTCCATCCCCTGCCAGTCACATCCCTCTCTAGCATTCTCTGTTTGCAGAAAAACTGAATGTGGACTCCCCTGTGCCCAGTCATTCATGTTAATACGTGCTTGGGACTGCTTTTCATTTTCCTAAACCATTGGCTCCTACTTTCTCTTCCCTTTGTTCTTGTCTCTTCTGCATTGAGGCCATCCAGCAAATATGTGCCCCCTCGGTTATCTTCACCTTCTTTGAGAGGTAACAGTAATGTGTGTTTGTAATCATTGCTAACATTTATAGAGCACTCACTTTGGCTGGGAGCTTTACTGCATTATTTCAGTATACTACCCTGTGACATGTGGCTACTGTCTCTTTTTTTTTTTTTTTTTTTTAAGACAGGGTTTCACCATGTTGGTCAGGCTGGTCTTGAACTCTTCACCTCAGGTGATCCGCCCACCTTGGCCTCCAAAGTGCTTGGATTACAGGCATGAGCCACCACGCCCAGCCATGTGGCTACTGTCTCATTCCCCTTGGACAGCTGGGGAAATTGTTTTGAAAGGTGAAAGAATGTGGTTAAGGTCACAGAGCTTGAGGAGAGTGAGGCTGGGATTTGAACACTTCAGGGCGCGCGCTCTCTCTCTCTCTCTCTCTCGACAGAGTTTCGCTCTATCTTCTAAGCAAGAGGGCAGCGAGTGGCATGATCTTGGCTCACTGTAATCTCTGCCTCCTGGGTTCAAGCGATTCTCATGTCTTAGCCTCCCAAATAGCTGGGATTACAGGTGTTTGCCACCACACCTGGCTAATTTTTATATTTTCAGTAGAGATGGGGTTTCCCCATGTTGGCCAGGCTGGTCTTGAACTCCTGAGCTCAAGTGATCCACTTGCCTCAGCCTCCTCACGTGCTGGGATTACAGGTGTGAGCCACTGCGCCTGCAGGGCCTACTCTCTTCACCATCACCACCACTACAGAATTGGCAGAATGCTGTGTTGCATTTGTTAGAGCATAGTCTTCAGGCTGATGTCTATTGTATCTTAGCCCATGTCTCCTTCTTTATCTCCGTTTCTGACTTTTTGGCCTCTTCCTCCACACCGCACCAGTCTCCCTTATTAGAGGAGTTTTCGAAGGCTCACGGCCTCTGCCTGCTCATGCTCCCATCACCTCCAGGCTCCTGGGATGAGCGTTCTCTGGGCACTGCTTCCATCTGCCTCGCCATCTGCCTCCTCTTGCCTCCATGTCCTTCCCCCATAGTCTAAGTCCTGCCCCCACCACTCACTACTCAGAGAGATCCAGGATCCCTATCCTTTTAAGCCACAGAGGCCATGGAGGTCACCCACTCAAAGTCCTTCTCCTTTCAGTTGCAGAAACTATGGCCCAGACAGAGAAGTCATTTGTCATCAGACCAGGGTCACCTAGCTACTTCATGGCAGAGCTGGGGTTGGGACAGGTTTCTAGACTCTGGTTCAGTGCTCACTTTCCTTGACTGACATCATGAACCAGTCTTCCTTCAATTCTTTTCTTACTGTCTGTCCTTTCTCTCAGGGGCTGTTCTGTTCATGGCTTTTTCCTCCCACCCAGTACCTGGCATATAGCAGGTGCTTAATAAATTTTCACTGATTGAGTTGATTCTTTCCTTTCTTGGTCCTTCCCCGATCTGCTCCCACATCCCTGGACCCTCCTCGCTTTTTCTTCTAATCTCTGTGAGTCTGCCCAGTCCTGGATCCTACCCTTTGCTAGTTCCTTATATATGATCTTCTGATGGGCTTTACCACTACATCAGTGCTTAGGATTCTCAAATCTTCATTTCTAGCTTCCAACTCATCTTTCCAAGTGCTTCTATAATCACTCTGTGGTGAGGGTATTTAAAACCATAGCTCTTCTCCCCTTTCCTCCTACGTATCCTGTTCCTGCATAAGCACCACTGTTTTTTAATTTTTCTTTCTTTCTTTTGAGACAGGGTCTTGCTCTGTCACCCAGGCTGGAGTGCAGTGGTGCAGTCATGGCTCACTGCCGCCTCAACCTTCCAGCCTCCTGAGTAGCTTTGACCACAGGTGCCTGCCACTGTGCCCAGCTAATTTTTACTTTTTTTTTTTTTTTTTGTAGAGACATGGTTTCCCCATGTTGTCCATGCTGTTCTCAAACTCCTGGACTAAATTGATCCTCCCACCTTGGCCTCCCAAAGTGTTGAGATTACAGATGTGAGCCATTTTGTCTGGCCAGCACTGTTCTTTAATGTTGCTCTTCATTTCCATTGTCAGTATCCTAATTGGATGTATGATTATCTAAATGGTTTTCCTGGCTTTCATTCAGTCAGGCTCTCCTCTCCCCTCCAGTCTGTTCTGAGTACTGTAGCCAGAATCCACCTTCGGAAAGTGCTGCCTCGTACGCCTCATTCCCATCTTTGGAGGTCTGCAGTGACTCCCCATTGCTTACACAGTAATGGTCCAAATCCTTAGCCTGGCCTTCTGAGATCAGGTACCTGTTTATCTCCCTGGTCTCTTCCTGGGAGGTTACATCTCTGCCAAGTGATTTTCCTCATGAGCTGCCTGGAATGTCGTGCGAATTCTTGCGTGCCCACCCTTGCTAAGCTCATTCTCCTCTCGATGTGTTTCCAGCTGACATCTATTGCTTTTAGAACCTCTCTGCTTAATGTGTGGCCCATAGATGAGTGGCATTGACATCACCTGAGAGCTCATGGGAAATGCAGATTCTCAGGCCCAATTCCAGACACAGATTCAGAATCTGCATTTTGACATGATCTCTAAGTGATGTGTATGCACATTCAACATTGAGAAACACTGTCTTAGAGCAAGGTTATCAGTCTTGGCTAAGCATTCAGATCCTCTAAAAGACGTCTTAGACAATACTGGTGCCTGATCCCCACCTCAAGAAATTTAGATCTAATAGGATTGCCCAGGGAGCAGTAATTTTTTTTTTTTTTAAGTTTCTCTAGGTAATTCTTTCCTTTTTTGAGACAGAGTCTTGCTCTTGTTGCCCAGGCTAGTGCAATGGTGCTATCTCGGCTCACTGCAGCCCCCATCTCCTGGTTTCAAGTGATTCTCCTGCCTCAGCCTCCTGAGTAGCTGGGATTACAGGCGGCTGCCACCATGCCTGGCTAAGTTTTTTGTGTTTTTAGTAGAGATGGGGTTTCACCATGTTGGCCAGGCTGGTCTCGAACTCCTGACCTCTGGTGATCCACCCACCTTGGCCTCCCAAAGTGCTGGGATTACAGGCGTGAGCCACTGAATCCAACCTCCTCTAGATAATTCTAATGGACAGCCAAGATTGAGATCAGTTGACTTAGGAAAATTCTCTAATTCACTCAGAGGAAGTTCACTATCAGACAAGCATGGCTTCAGCTTTTCTCATTCAGCCTTGTCCAGTAGGTGTTGGCTCATGTATGACTAATGGTACAAACACCTATGGGGGCAATTTGGTAACATCTATCAAAATTACAAATATATGTTTCTTTTGATTCAACAGTTTCTTTTCTATTTGTGTCTGTCCTGCAGACAAACTAGCACATGAAAGGGGAGGGCTTTCTTTCCTCTCCATCTCTAGTTAACATGATTAAAGACCTCTGCATTGAGGTAGTTTCTGTCTTTTGATCCTCCTTTCACTTGCAGAAGTGCTTGGCCACATAGCACCGTGCGCTGTGGGGCTGGCACTTGGCATACTTCTCCATCACTGCGATGCCATCCTGCATGAGAATGTCTACTTCCCAAAGAGCTTGATGTCAGGAGTCTCCACTACTGTGGTGCAGCCGTATCCATATGGTCATCCTGAGGGCATAACTAAGGCATCTGTGTGGCTTGGCATGGACCAGGCATCACCCTGGTTCAGACAGGAAGAGCTGAATCTTCACTTGGCTTCTGGGATTCCACTCACTATTGGTTCCTTTGGTACCTTACTGGTTATTCTTCCTCTGTCTCCATTGCTGGTTCCTTCTCATCTCCCTACCTCTAAATGTTGGAATGCTCTAGGACTCCATTCTGACATGGCCTCTCTTTTTCTGCATGGCCTCCCTAAGCAATCTCATCCAGCCTCACACATCCACACACTGATAACTCCAGGCCAGAAACTGCTCTCTGAAATTCCAGATTCCTATCTCCCACTGCTGCCTTGACGTTTAGACCTGCATCTCCAACAGGCATGTCAAACTAGCTATCTAACCTGCTGTTAATCTCAAGGATAAGCCTTGGAATTATCCTTGGCTCTTCTCTGTTTTTCATCCCATACCTAATCCATCAGCAAGTCCTTCTGAGATACCGTATCCAGAATCTGATCACTTCTCACTCTCTCCACGGCTGCGCTGCCTGCCTGCCGTCCTCCCTTCTTGCCTGCCTTACTGTTCCAGCCTCCTGACTAGTCTTCCTGCTTCCCACCTTCAGTCAATTGTCTATGCAGCAGCCGGAGGGTTTATTGAAAACACAAGAAACATCAGTTCCATGATGTCTTTTTTGCTTTTGCTTAAAACCATCCAGAGACTTCTCACTTCTCACACATTCCCCTCAAGTCCTCCATGGCCTCCGAGCGCATATGTAATCTGGCCCTGCTGCTTCTCCATCCTGCATCCACTGCTGTCTCCC
The DNA here is from genome assembly GCA_963574635.1 of Cheracebus regulus. NCBI lineage: Eukaryota > Metazoa > Chordata > Mammalia > Primates > Pitheciidae > Cheracebus > Cheracebus regulus. The sequence continues at coordinate 92,688 of CAUYQU010089254.1, read as the reverse complement.
TGCCCACTCCCTTGCCGCAGGCCTTTTGGCCCAGCCTGCCATCTTGTTCGTCTGTTTCATTCAGGCCTCCCCTAGCCTTCCTGTATAAACTAGTAGCAGCCCTCTCCCTGCCCAGTTTTTCTCTCCCTTTATCTTGCTTTAGTCTTGTTTCACAGCACTCATACCACCAGACGTACTTGGTTTACTTTCTCCTGTACGATGCTGTAAACTTCCTTAAGGAAAGGGGCCTGATCTGGTTTGCTTATTGCTGTAATTTCCATGCATGAACAAAACCTGGTGTGGGGTGAGTATACAGACTTTTGGTGACTCAGTAAAAGGACATGTGCTAAATGCTGTGTGTATAAGGATATCTGTTGCAGTGTTTAACAGCAAAAGATAAAAGCTTATATGGCTATTAATAGGGTGCTGGTTTTATAAACTATGGTAATTTTTGAAATACAGTATTAAAAAGAATAAGGCAGCCCTGTATATACTTACATGCAACAATGGAAAAAAGGTTAAGTTGAAAAAAGGTACAGACCCTGTATAGTCTATTGTCTCTTGTGTGTGTCTGAAAGAATTTATGTGTCAGTGTGTCTGCCAGCCTTGGAAGGATGCAGCATTGCTGTGTCTGAGAGTCATTCTCCCTCCCTTCAAGAGTGTAGTCTCCCCGGGTGGCTATTTGACCCAATTAGGGAGACAGAATCCTTCCTCTCTCTAATTTGCTTACTAATGATTGGTATTGATTAAAAAGGAAAAACTTGACTAATCAACTGCCGAACAACTCTGATCATGTTTTAAAAAAGGGGCCAGTGAGGGCTCTCTCATAGTCCTGTTGAGCAGTTATGACTGTTTTTGAAAAGGGATAACAGCCACATTGTCATAACTGCTCAAAACCCCAAAGAGATAAGGCTAAGCTGTGACAAAGGGGAAAAAGAGACAATGCTTTTCTGGTAGTTTTTCAAATCTGTTCAGGTCAAATATGGGTGAATATTGGCTTGTGGTGAGTTTCACCCTTTCTCTCTGTGATCAGTTTTGTGAACTTTTTGTTCTGGCTTGAGACGTTCTTTTCTTTCCTAATTCAAATCATGGCACAGGGGCAAACCTTCCGTTGTTTCACAGTTGTCCAGACTTTATTGGACCCCATTTCATGCTCTTGCCCCCATGCTTCCTGGCAGAGGACTGCCTTGGATATTGCCAGTCTCCATGAAAGAGGAAGAGGTATTTTCAGCCCAGTGACATTAGCTGTGTTCTGGTTTCCTTCAGAAGAATCCTTATTCTAGTGAGAGGTTACTGTAGCTTCATTTCGGTTTCTCCCCAGAGAGCTTTCAACAAATGGAAGAAGTGTTTCTGGGAGATGGCTCTGTTAGGGATTAGATTGACACCTCTTTGTAAGAGGATGTGGTTGAGTTCCCTTTGCTCTTCTCCTGTAACCAGATCCTCCCCGCCTCCCAGGTGTGCTGGGAGACCTGGCACATTATTTTAGGTATTCTTGAAGCTTTTTGAGCAACCTAGAAAGTATCTTATATAGTGTTATAGGCTAGACATTGTTTAGATTTGTGGATTAACAGGTGTGGGGTTGTGGTGCTCATGTGTGCATGGGCAGATATCTAGACATGTCTCACCTGCCATGGTTTCAGCAAAATGATCACATCTTCACTTCCAGTCTGCCATACACATTCATGTGCAAGTCTTTGGTTGACTCTGAAGAGCAGGGTAGCCACTGTATTTTGCTTTTCTGAAATCATTGTAATTCTCTTAGATTTTGCTGTATCCAGTACTGAATGTGAGTAGAAAGGGTAACATTTACTAAAGACACATTGCAGTATTTCAAGATTATAAGTTATGGAAGCAGTGTTTGCATTTCACATAAACCAGTTGTGTTATTACATAGATGAATATGTCTTCAAGTGTTGATTCTGGTGTGTTTGCTCCTTGATTTAAAACAAAAACACAACATTTTCCATTTTAAATTTTCTTTGTGTTTACATTATGAAAAGGCTACTTGAAAGGCTTGCTATTGATTTATTCATGAATCAAGAAACTTCTCAGCTATCTGTAGATTTATGATATTGCAGTAAATGGGTCAAGAGAATCTGTTAATCTGTTAATTTTGAGAAACCATGTCATCAGATGCTTAATGAGTAAAGTGTACTTACCACCTCTTGTTCCAAAGCAAGGAAGCACAATGTGTAAAGAAGTTGAGAATTGTTAGAGTTTGGTTAGAGCAATGTAGGTATGAGGACATTGCAGCTGAATAGAGAGAATGGAGCCTTTGGAGTTGGCCAGGGGAGCTCTAATATAATCACTTACTGGCTGGCAAGTCACTTACCTCCTCTGAACTCTGTTGTCTCATCAATAAAATGGGGATAATAATAGTACCTGTCTCATAAGGTTGCTTTCATAACCTAATGAGGTTATGTGCAGTAGGGTCCAAAAGCTCTTCTCCTAACTGATAGTCATAACGCATATGAACAACATACTTTACATGACTACAAAGAAAATAAATTTCTTTGCTTTTTTTTTTTTTCTTTTAAGATAGAGGGTCTCACACTGTCATTCAAGCTGGAGTGCAGTGGTGTGATTGTGGTTCACTGCAACTTTGAACTCCTGGGCTCAGGCAGTTCTCCCAAGTAGCCAGGACTACATCTTTTCCTATTTTGCTAGGTACTGAAAGTAGGGACAGCCAGTAAGTACATCTTGAGGTGTGCGGTGTACCTTAAACATTCAGAAAATAAAAGATAAAAAAAAGGAAAAATACTTTCTCGAACAGTAAGATTATATAGTTGAGACTATGATAAAACTCAACGCCTATGGGTAAGGGCAAACAGTTCTGCAGAAAGCATACATAAATTTTGGTGAAGAAAATTCTGAGTCAGCTAGGATTCATTTACTATAAATTATGACTTCAAGGCCAAATTATAGATATCCTTAACAAACAAGCAGTCCACAATAAATATTCACAATTATATTTATATTTCCATGGATCTGATTATAGTAGAAATGTTCATGTTTTCTCCTTAATTTGATTTTCATTTTGTTTCAATGAGAGTAAATTACTCTTGGCTCATTCAACATGATGATACTGAAAAGAAAAGAGGAATCTTTCTACGTGACCTGTACATCTTCAGAAGAAAGGTTTATTTCAACTGGCAAGAAAACAGAATTCTCTCCCAGAGGAAATGCATAAGAGAAACTGGACTTAATCAGGAAGTTCATATTCCATTCATTTATTCATCAAATATTGATCAGGTGTTGGGCACTGTGGTAGGTGCTGCTAGCCAAATCCCCGCTGTTGCATTTCAGGGATTTTCAGGTTTCTGTTTCTCTTCTTCTACCCCAAGATTAATAAGATAGCAGTCTCAAACAATGGAGAAAAACCCCAAACCAAAATTTGGCTCTTTAAAACAAGAAAAATGACAGATCTTTATAGCTAGACTGACCAGGAAAAAAGATTCAAATTACTAAAATGAGAAATGAAAGACTGGGTATGTAAGGTCATGTTACTGATGACCTTACAGAAATGAAAAGGGGTTACAAGGAGGACTGTGAACAATTCCATGCCAATAAATTATGTAATTTAGACAGAATGGACAAATTCCTAGAAAGACACAAAACTGCCATAAACATTCACATGCTAGTCTTTGTTTGACGTGTTTCTCTTGAGTAAATACCTAAGAATGAAGTTACAGTGTATGACAGTTGGGTAGGTCCACATTCTTGCCAAGACTTGGGATTGTCAACTTTTTTAGTTTTAGCTATTCTAGTGAGCATGATATCTCGAGGTTGTGATTTGTGTTTACGTGATTACTAATGATGCTGAGCCCCTTTCACATGCAAACTGGCTGTTTGTATATCCTTTTTGTGAAGTCTTTGTTCAGATCTTTTGCCTTTGGGTTGTTTTTGTTACCGAGTTCTACATATATATATATTTAGACAGTGTCTTGTTCTGTTGCCCGAGTGCAGTGGCACAAGCTCAGTTCACTGCAATCTCCGCCTCCTGGGTTCAAGCGATTCTCATGCCTCAGCCTCCCGAGTAGCTGGCATTGCAGATGTGCACCACCACACCCAGCTCATTTTTGTATTTTTAGTAGAGACAGGGTTTCACTATGTTGGCCAGGCTGGTCTTGAGCTCCTGACCTCAAAGGATATGCCTGCCTTGGCCTTCCAACGTGGTGTGATTACAGGCATGAGCCACTGTGCCCTGCCTATATGTTCTTTATATAGTCTTTTTTTTTTTTTTTTTTGAGACAGAGTCTCACTTTGGCGCCAGGCTGGAGTGCAGTGGTGCAATCTGGGCTCACTGCAACCTCTGCCTCCTGGGTTCAAGCAATTCTCCTGCCTCAGCCTCCTGAGTAGCTGGGACTACAGGCACGCACCACCACGCCCAGCTAATTTTTGTATTTTTTAGTAGAGATGGGGTTTCACCATGTTGGCGAGGATGGTCTTGATCTCTTGACCTTGTGATCCACCCACCTCAGCCTCCCAAAGTGCTGGGATTACAGGGATAAGCCTCACTGGGCCTTATATGGCTATCTCCATCTAAAATGTAAATGCATCACTTAGCCTATCTCTCCTTTTTTAACTTACTTTCTTTCTTTCTTTTTTTTTTTTGGAGACAGTGTCTTGCTCTGTTGCCCAGGCTGGAGTGTAGTGGCCCAATCTTGGCTCAATGCAACCCCCACCTCCCGGGTTCAAGCGATTCTCTTGCCTCAGCCTCCTGAGTAGCTGGGATTACAGGTGCACAACACCTCGCCTGCCTAATTTTTGTATTTTTAGTAGAGGTGGGGTTTCACCATGTTGGCCAGGATGGTCTCGATTTACTGACCTTATGATCCATCTGTCTTTTTAACTTTCATCTACAAATTGCTTGGGCTGCTTCTCCTCTGACTCAGCCTCCAACTTCTGTGCACCTCCCAAAACTTAATACCTGATTCAAGTGAGCCACCGAGCCTGACCTTTTATATATTCTTATTAAGGGTTCTTTATATATTCTGAATATTATGTGTTCTCCCATTCTGTGGCTTGTCTTTTTAAATTTAAATGTGTGTGTGTGTGTGTGTGTGTGTGTGTGTGTAAGCAATGCATTCTCTTCACACAAAATTCAGAAGTTACAAAACTGTATCTGGTGAAAAATCTCCCTTTTGCCCTAGGCTCAGCATCCCTTTCCACTGTCAGCAGGTTGCCCTCCCCAGAGGCAACCAATGTTACCAATTTCTGGGGAAAGTTTATAAGATATGCTATGTGTAAATATAAAAATGGCTATGCATAGTATTTTTTTTTTTTTTAAGATGGTGGTATATCTTTTTTGTACCATGCTTTACATATAACTTTAGTTCTTGGAGATTGTTCCAAATTGGCACATAGAGACCTTCCTCCCCACTAGTTGCCTCCACCCTCTTCCTTTTTAATGATTACATAGTATTCCATTGCTTCAATTAGTTCAGCACCTAATGTCCCAGATGAGAAGTCTGTGCTAGTGATTCTTTTTCTTCTTTATGTAGTCTTCTACATATCCTTAGATTTTTCTTCTTAAATTTAGAAATCTCGCCAGTCTTCTGGTATTTTGTGTTGTTGTTTTTTTTAAATTTAAATTCCCTCTTGAAACCCAGTGGGCCCTTTCAGTTTTACTGCTTCATCTGCATCCTTTTTCGTTCTTTATTCTCTTTTTCTGGAGAAAGCACTTAACGGATATTTGAGTTTTAGTCTGTCTTTTTTTAACTTCACCCTTTCTCAACCCATTTTACTGCATTATATTTTTCACTGTGTCTCTTGAGAGAATTCCTTGATTTGCTGGCCTATATGATGCACTTATTTTCATTTCACCATCCTGGTGTTTCCACTTTTCTATTTAATTTAAAGTGAAACTCACCTATGTTTGTTTAGCGTTCCCATGTTTTTGGACCTCTCACTGTGATATCTAGATGATGATCTTGGCCTAGGACAAGAGCTGATACCTGTTAGACTTGAGCATGCCAAGTTTCCAGTCTACAGATGTGCGATCTTCTGCTTCTACCTTGGAGATGCACATGCTGTTCCTCCTGCCGAGCACTGAGACTTGCTCTTCTGCTACCACTGGGGTGCATATTTGTGTAGCCACACATTCATGTGTATGCTCGTGTGTATAAATATGTACATGTGTCAGTGCACAGGGACTCTGCAGTCAGCCTTTGCCCTGGCTGGGGTGATTGGATAGGGGTGGGGTGTAAGTCTGAGACGGGAGAGGATAGAGTCTAGGTCTTTGGAACTGCTCCTAGGCAGGCCTCCTTTCAGGATGTGTGGCTGATAACAGGACAGTAGGCTGGATGGACCCTTCTGAACTGAGGAACCGATGGGGGAGAGTTTACTCTGCAGGTAGAGAATTTCATGCTCTTCCCAAAATACCCTTCCTCTTTTCTTCTAGTTGGATTAGCAGCTGGGCACGCCACAGTGCTTTGATCACCCTCACCTGCCTTCCCATGCCTGTTTCTCTTCTTAGTCACTGTTGTCTCTGATTTTGGGTAATTTTCCAGACCCCATGTAGAAAATCCCACGGCTTCCCAGATTTACTGTTTCCCACTGACCTGTTTAGGTTTTTGGTTTCTCAACTCTGGCTAAATCTGATTTTTCTGTCAGTTTGATCCTGTTTGCTGTATCTCTTCCAGAAATTCCTCAATATTTCTTATTGATTGATGGCATCCGTCCCTGTTTTCTGGCTTTTTAATGGGTTTATTATTATTATTTTCATTTTTTTTTTTGAGACATTGTCTGGCTCTGTCACCCAGGCTGGAGTGCAGTGGCATGATCTTGGCTCACTGCAACCTCCAGCTCCCGGGTTCAAGCAGTTCTCTGCCTCAGCCTCCCAAGTAGCTGGGATTACAGGCGCCCACCACCATGCCTGGCTGATTTTTGTGCTTTTAGTAGAGACGGGGTTTCACCATTTTGGCCAGGCTGGTCTTGAACTCCTAACTTTGTTATCCACCTGTCTCGGCCTCCCAAAGTGCTGAGATAACAGGGGTGAGCTATCACACCCAGCCTATTCTTATTTTTATATTCCTTTTATCATCCCCTTGGAACTTGGAGTGACACAAGAGTCAAACATTGAGCTTAGCCCATCACCATTGTGGACTTAGTTTTCACTGGCGGGATTTTGTAACACCCTCTTTAACCACTTTCCTAGTTTGTTCATCTCCCATGTAATCTTTTTAAAGTTATTTCTTTGGAAACGGGATCTTGCTCTGTTGTCAGGCTGGAGTGCAGTGATGCGATCATGGCTCACTGCAGCCTCAAACTCCTAGGATCAAGCAGTCCTCCCACCTCCGTTTCCTGAGTAGCTGGGACTGCAGGTGCATACCACCACACCCAGCTAGTTTTTAGAATTTTTTTTTGTGGAGGTCGGTTTCACTATGTTGCCCAGGCTGGTCTTAATACTCCTAGCCTTAAGCTATCCTCCCCACTCAACCTCCCAGCAGTTTGGGATTATAGGTGTGAGCCCCCACACTTGGCCTCCATGTAATCTTAATAGTATTAATAGCAACAGCCTTTAACTTGATTGATTGCTGTGTGCCATGCATTGTATCATAACCAATTTAATTTTTTTACCCCTCATTTGCTAGGCAGACATTGTTTTGATTCTCTACTGTTGCTTAACCACCCCAAAACTAAGTAGGTTAAAACACAATGTACTGTGATCTTTTAGGGTTCTGTGGGTTGACTACCCTCAAGTATGTGTTTTTTGCACCAGGTGCCTCATGCATTTGGAGTCAGAAATTGGCTGGGGCTGCAGTCAACTGAAGGTTCACTGGGCTGGTTGCCTAAGGTGACTCCCTTGTGGCCATAGTTGACTGGAGTGCCTATGTGTGACATCACCACGCAGTTTGGACTACTGAAAGCATGATGGATGGGTACTTGGAGGGCATGTCCCAAGAATGAGCATTCTAAGAGACAGGAAGTAGAAATTGCTGGGCCATATAAGGGCTGTGCCTGGAATTGGCACAGGATCAGTTTGGCTATACACACACACGTATGTATATATAATTTTTTTTTTTTTGAGATGCAATCTTTCTCTGTTGCCCAGTCTGGAGTGCAGCGATGCAATCCCGGCTCACTACAACCTCCACCTACTGAGTTCAAGCAATTCTCCTGCCTCAGCCTCCTGAGTAGCTGGGATTACAGGCACCCACCACCACGCCCAGCTAATTTTTGTGTTTTTAATAGAGATGGGGTTTTGCCATGTTGGCTAGGCTGGTCTTGAACTTCTGACCTTAGGTGATCCATCTGCCTTGGCCTCCCAGAGTGCTGGGATTACAGGTATGAGCCACTGTGCCTGGCCCAGCCATGTTCTTTCAGTCAAAGTAGTCAGAGGGTCTACCCAGATTCAACAGGATGAGTTAATAGGCTGTCTCCTAATGGGGAAGTGGCCAGGTCACATGACATAAGCATGTAAGAGATATAGTTATGACCATCCTTTAAAAAATACCAAGTGCCAAAGATACCATGCTGGAGATAGAACGGTAACAGATACCAGGTCCATGCTTTCTCACACCTTATGGTTCAGTGCCAGAGGCAGGTGGATGAACAGGAATGACAGTGCAGATCATAAGTGTATGAAAGAACTAGGTACAGGGGCATGATGAGAGCACTGTGGGGGTCACACAACCCAGACTGGGCAAGTGCTGGTGCGTGGAGAGGCTGGTTGAGAAAGAACACATCTTAGAGGGGGTATCTTTGGAGCTGAGTCTTGAAGCACAAATGGGCATTAGCGAGGTGAATAAGGCATCCTATACAAAGTGCTCATGACACTTGGGGAATTGCTGATGGTCTGAGGATTGGCAGGGAATTGGGTGCTGCTGGCACACGTGATGGGAGGTGGCAAAGGTGTATGCTCCCGTTAGATTCTCTGCATCCACGGCCTTGCCTGTGAGGGCTCTAGCTGGTCCTGTATGAGATTAGCAGGACATTTATGTATCTCCCTAGGAGGTGACGGATGGGCTATGTGACGGGGAAGAGAGCCTCATTAGCTTCACTGTGGGGAGATTTTTGTAGATTCTCTTCACTCTCCACCATTCATTTCTCCTTCTGTTTCATATTCTCTTTTTTCCTTCCCAGTCTGCTGCTCAAGTGAACACATAGAAGAGGGTTACCTTGGGCCAGTCGTGGTGGTACATGCCTTTAATCCCACTACTTTGGGAGGCCAAGGTGGATGGATCATTTGAGGTCAGGAGTTTGAGACCAGTGGCCAACATGGTGAAACCCCCGTCTCTACTAAAAATACAAAAGTTAGCCAGGTGTGGTGGCAGGTGCCTGTAGTCCCAGCTACTTAAGAGGCTGAGGCAGGAGAATTGCTTGAGCCTGGAAACCTGGAGGTTGTAATGAGCCAAGATTGTGCCACTGCATTCCAGCCTGGGTGACACAGTAGACTTTGTCTCAAAAAACAAACAAAAAAAGAAAGTAACATTCATTGCCAAAGGGTGAGGGCAAGTGAGGGAAGGGAGCTAGCTGTGGAGAAGCTACTCCGTGCAGGGTGTGCTTGGCTGTGCCCCACTGGTTTTCTCTCATTCATACTCGAGGAGGCAGGCGCTTTATCCCTGCCTCCATGCAGGGCGTCTATTTTACAGGTGAGGAAATGGGAGCTCTGAGAGGACTCAGGGAATCTCTCAGCTGGTAAGGAGCAACGGCAGGCTGTCACTGTACCCCGCCAATGGTTTTGACACATACTTGTCTCGGGATATGTGTGCAAGGTCCTCACCTAGACTAGAATGCTCTCATGCCAGTCTGCAGCTGTGGGGACCAACCCGCTGCTTCCACCTTCTGGAGGAGGCACCTACTGTTCTCCTAAGCAGTGAGGTTTGTTCTGGTGCCACTACTGGGGTGCATGTTGTTGTGGCCATGCATGCATGTTTGTATTTTTCTGTTTAAACATGTACGTGTATGTGTATAAGCAGGCAGAATTGTGAGAGTGCAAACCCAATCATAGCCATAAAGTCCCTTGGTTAAAAAGAAGAAAGAAGGGCGTGAACAGAGTTTTGGAGATTGTTTCCCTCAACAATGTGAATGTACTTAATACTAGTGAACTGTACACTGAAAAATCGTTAAGATGGTAAGTTTTATTTTATGTGTGTTTTACTGTAGTTGAAAAACAGAGAAAGAAGGTTGTAATTCCTGCTTGGCATATTTTAAGGAAATCATTCTAGAGTTCTCAAAATACTTGACCTGGGTTTGCTGATGGGAGCTGGAAGGGAATCTCTAAGCCTTCTATTTGCACTTCTGGAAGCTGTTTCCTTTGCACCAAAATCCAAGAAGAATGGGTTTTCTGCCTTCTCTATGTGGGCTCCTCCCTTGGTGTGGTAGCGCCATTGTGCATAGAATTGAAAATGTTCCTTACACCTACCATCCGCACAGCATTTGCCTGACTGCCACTTGTGTCTTCTGCTACCTTGGGTGATTTTGAGGGCTGTCTGTGTTCCCAGGGCTTGAATTTCATAGTAAGATGAAATTCACTAAGTGTAAATATTACCATCTGTCATTAGTCACCACTGACAGAGGAAAAGCATTTGGATCATTGAAAACAAATGGATGCGGTAATGTGTTGTGAATCTTTGTCCTCAGCATAGACATTGATGATACTTAGCCATGGCTGAAAACTGAAGGAGGGGATGCCAGTTCTGTTACCAACACTTTCTCTTTAGCCAAGACGATTCGGCCCATCACAGAGTCCCCTAACCATAGTGTTGTCCTCCAGCCTACATTCTCTCTCGTTTGCAATGTCCTTTCTTGCTCTTTTGGCTGTGAGCAGAGCTTTGAAAAAGCCATTTTATTTTGGTGGTGTTGTCCTGAATATTTTTTTAGCGTGTTGTAGAAACAAGGCGGCTTTGCAATCAGAGGTAGTCTTTTTAATCTTCGTCACTTCTGTGCGAGAAAAGATATCTTGTTTTCATTTTCATTTTGTTTACTATTGATGATTATTGTTTATTGCCATATTTACATAATTTGTTCATTTTTGTACTGGGTTCTGCCTTTTAAATAATGATTTTCAAAACTCTTGATATGTTAAAGCAAACAACCTATTTTCATGTATGTTCACATCCTTTCCCCAGTTTATTTATATTTTAATCTTTGTTATATCTTCTTGACATAGAAAAAAAATGGCCGTCTATTATGCTTTTCCTGTATGGATTCTACTTTTGGTTTGGGGTTTAGAAGGCCTTTCTAACCACAAGATTTTTATATGCTGTTCATCAGAATCAGAAATTGGCAAACTAAGGCCAAGAGGGTAAATCTGGCCACCTGCCTGTTTTTGCATAGCCCATGGGTTAAGAATGCTTTTTTATTGTCTTGTTTAATTTTATTAAAACTCTTTTGTTTTTTTTGACACAGACTTTTGTTCTGTTGCTTAGGCTGGAGTTCAGTGGCAGTATCTCAGCTCACTGCAGCGTCCACCTCGTGGGTTCAAGGGATTCTCATGCCTCTACTTTCCGAGTAGCTGGAATTACAGGCATGCGCCATCATGCTCGCCTAATTTTTCTATTTTTAATAGAGGTGAGGTTTCACTATGTTGGCCAGGATGGTCTCAAACTCCTGGCCTCAATTGATACACCTACCTCGGCCTCCCAAAGTGATAGGATTACAGGTGTGAGCCACTGCACCCAGCCAAAACTTTTAATTTTGAAGTAACTATAGATTCACATAAAATTACAAAAAAAAAAAAAATGTGGATAAAGAGGTCCCAGATGCCCTTTGTTAAATTTCCTTCAATGATAATGTCTTGTGCACTTGGGTGATAATACATTGGTGCAATCCATAAGAGTCATTCAGGTTTTGTGAGTTTTACATGCATGTGTATATGTGTGTAGTTCTGTGCAGTTCTATCCCATGTATAGATTTCTGTAACCAGCACCATCACAGTCAAGATACAGAACTGTTCCGTCACTGTAAGGCTCCTTCCTGCTTCCTTTTTATTGCCACATCCACCCTAATCCCCACCCTGATACTTTACCACCATTAGTCTTAAAAGTGGTTTTTATATTTTTAAGTGGCTGATAAAATATAAAGAGTTATATTCTGTGCCGTGTGAAAATTAGTGAAATTAAAATGTCAGTCTTTGTTAGTAAAGGTTTTTCTTTTTTGTTTTTGTTTTGAGATCGAGTTTTGCTCTTGTTGCCCAGGCTGGAGAGCAATGGCACAATCTCAACTCACTGCAACCTCCACCTCCGGGGTTCAGGCGATTCTCCTGCCTCAGCCTCTTGAGTAGCTGGGATTACAGGCTTGGTCCATCATGCCCGGCTAATTTTATATTTTTAGTACAGATGGAGTTTCACCATGTTGGTCAGGCTGGTCTCTAACTCCTGACCCTCAGGTGATCCGCCCTCCTCAGCCTCCTAAAGTGCTGGGATTACCACATGAGCCACCGCAGCTAGCCATAAAGTTTTATTATAACATAACCATTTTCATTTGTTTACCTACTGTCTATAGCTGCCTTTGCATTACAACAGCTGACTTGAGTTATTGCAGCAGAGACACTATGGCCACAAACTGTTCCTTAACAAAAAGGTTTGCTGACCCCTGATATAAATCATCATCTAGTACTCATCATTTTTTAAATCTTTAAATGGCCTGACATTTATTTTTGCGTTTAGCATTAAAGAAACTATTTTCTACAGTTAACCAAACATCTTCATCAGCATTTACTGAATAATCTATTCTCTCTTCACTCTTCGAAGTTCCATAGTTATCATGTATTAAAACTCAGATCCGTTCCATCAGTTTAGGGAATGACAGGGTGAGTCATCAAGCTATTTGGACGAGAGATATGCTACTCAAGAGTTCCCTGGAGATTTGATTCCCCCTACCTCCTGCATTAACACTGAATGTTCAAGCCAGATGTGCCCCTGCACAACGCTGTCTGACCACTCGCATTTATTTCTATAATAAGAGCAGACACTGGTGGGGTCTTGTTTTATTTTTCCGGATTCTGTTGGGGATTGCTGATGGCCAAGTGGAGCTATGTGTCAGTGGTTTCTGGCACTTTGCGTTGGATCTTCTCTGGAGCCAGCTGATTCTTCAACTCCCTTGAGAAGAGAAATGGCTTGATTTATTTCTCTGACACTAGTGGTTCAGGAGTTTCATTGTTTTAAGAAACACTAATGAAGGATTGCTGACCACCAGGTACTTCTCCAGATGCCACAGATGCAAAGGTGAATGTGTGGTGGTAGTTGGGGGTTTCTTGTCTGGTGGGTACCTGTTTAATGAAATCTCTGGTGTCATGGAGGCAGACGATGGAGGCTACTAGCCTCTGCTCTGAAGTCTAGAGGCTGAGTTGTGGCTCTGCTTGTTGCTAGCTGAGCGACTTTGTGTCTTTTAACTTTCCTGGTCTGTAACCTAGTCTCTTAATAAAACAGAGATAATAAAATTCCTCCCCTCTGCCACCAAGTTATTTTAAGGGTTAAATGGGACATTAATATGTAAAGTGGCTTTTACAGTGCCTGGCAGAGAGTATGAACTTAAAGATTTAATTTATCTTCCTTTCCCTTGATTTAGAGCTATATGTATAGACTGCTGTGAAAAAGGATAGATTTTGTCTCTGAGTCCTTCTTAGCCCCAAGAGTTTGCTTTCTATTTTGAGGTTTTGTTGTGTTTTTGAGTCAACTCATAGCCCAGGTTCCCGAGCAGTTGGCTGGCCACCTTTTGCTCTCTACCAAGGATGAGTCTGTGGTCCTAGGAGAACACTCAGGCTAGGTGTCAGAGCCAGGCTGTGATGACAGTCTGTGGGCTATTTGTGCATCCTGCCTCCTTAAATGAACTGTGGCCAAGATTCCCCACGTGAATTTCTGTGGTGAGGGCTGCTGGCTTGTGAGAGTGGAAAAAAATATCTTGAATCAGGTCAGGTATCACTGAAGCAAATTACTAAAGGTGAGTGACCTGTGAGAGGCAGCTGTCACGTGGGTAAGAATATGTTAAGGTGTACCCTGTGACCTTGGTTTGAGCTTTTGCTGAACACAGTCATTTCAGTAGGACTTGCCCTCATGTCCTAAGGACGGGCTCTGTAGATGGTACACAGGGCTGTTGAACTTGGGTTTATTCGATTTTACTAGAATGGTATCAGTTTCTAGTCCTCTGTAATTTATCTGTTTGAAACATGATTCCTACTGGTGTGGCTAGACTGTTTTCTGCCTAGGAAACATTCACCAGAGTATCCCAGGCTATCTGACCTTGGCATTGACAGCACCTCTCATCTGCCCTTACCTCTCCTGGCACCTACCCCCTAGGTCAGGTACTATTGGGAGAGGGGTACCTGGACAGTTCAGTAGCTCCCCAGCTGCTCCTTCTTGCATCTCCTGTATTTCCCTCTTCATTTTTTCTGCAGGCTTTCTCTGCAGTTTTATTTGTAAAATGTGTGCATGATTGCCGCTTTCCTGTTAACAACTTAGCCAATTGCCTATGGGGTGCACCTCAGATTGTTCAGCCTGTTATTTAAAATTCCTCGGATTCTGGAGCTAATCCACTTTCCAGGCTTTATTTCCTGCTGCTTCCCCTGGAGCAGCTCACGTCCATCCAGGATGACTGGTCCCCTGCCTGTGCCTTCTTTTTTGCCTTCTGCGCCCCCTGCCTGTCCCCCACATGGCGATTTTGCTGATGTGGTGTTTCAGGCAGGCAATGCCTTTCTCTTTCCGATAATCTCCATGCAACCTAGCCTGGACTGGGTTTTGCTGTTTTCTGGTGAACGTCAGTACTTTCAACTGGTTTTCTTATGACCTCGTAGCCAGTGGGAGAACTAGAATTTAAACTCAGGTCTTCTGCCATCCTGCCAAGCCCAGGTCAAACCACCCTCTGTGAAGCATTCCTTGGAGAACAGAATTACTCTGGGCTTCTTCTGGGCTCTAGCACACAGGTCACCTAAACCTGACTCCTCAAGTAAATTCCTTATAGGCACCCTTTCCTCCATGTCTAGAATAACACCTGGCAGTCTGTAGAAACTTGATAAGTGTTTGGATGAATACATGAGTGAGTAAATTTTGCTTTCCATATCTTCTAATACGTGGTTTGGGGGAGTATAGAATTGTGTTAATTAGGCTGCTTAAAACTCCTGTGTCTTGGAAAACATCTATGTTTTGGTCTGTAGAATAAAAAGGGAGTGATTATTTTCTCTCACTCTCTCTGCCATCTCATAGGAACATAATCAAATATTTCATTACTTGAAGAAAGTTGCTTACAGTACATTTAACTATATATATATATATATATATATATATTAGGAATGTATTTTTTTTGAGACATGACCTCACTTTGTCACCCAGGGTGGAGTGCAGTAGTATGATCACACCTCACTGCAGCCTTGACCTCCTGGGCTTAAGGGATCCTCCCACCTCAGCCTCCCCAGTAGCTGGGACTACAGGTGTGTACTACCATGCCTAGCTAAGTTGTTTATTTATTTATTTATTTATTATTATTTTTTTTTTATGGAATCTCGCTCTGTCACCCAGGCTGGAGTGCAGTGGCACGATCTCAGCTCAGTGTACCCTTTACCTCCTGGGTTCAAACGATTCTCCTGTCTCAGCCTCCCGAGTGCTGGGATTACAGGCATGTACCACCATGCCCAACTGATTTTGTATTTTTGGTAGAGACGGGGTTTCTCCATCTTGGCCAGGCTGGTCTGGAACTCCTGACCTTGGGTGACTCACCTGCCTTGGTCTCCCAACGTGTTGGGCTTACAAGCATGCGGCATTGTGCCCAGCCCAACGCCCTTTTCTTTTACGTCTGCCCTTGCCCCTTTTTTTTTTTTTTTTTTTAAACTTTTGAGATGGGATTCTACCATACTGCTCAGGCTTATCTCGAACATGTAGGTTCAAGCAATCCGCCTGCCTTGGCCTCCCAAAATGCTAGGATTACATGCATGAGCCACCACACCCAGCCTCTTCTTGCCTTTCACTTTCCTTACCTGTCCTTGTTTGCTTACTTTGATGTGAAACTCGTTTGAGCAGTTTTGGTTTAGAATACCCTGTTCCTGCTTTTTCTCATATTCTTTAACATTTTGGCTATGATCAGACAATTGATTCGGGACCTTTTTCTTTTCCAGTGAATAAACTAACCATGGAAATAGAAATCACCCACATTCAGTCTGAGTCATGCCAGTAGGAACGTGGGAATTCCATCTGGGGCAGCCAGGTAGCCAGTCAGGTGGAGCTCCACCCGGAAAGGCCATCTGCACTTTTGGGTTGTAGGTGGGCACACTTCAGGATTCTAAAAAGATGCTGTGGGGAAACTGTGTCTCAGGCCTTGAAAAGTTCCACAGAAAAACATCTCCTCTAGCTGCTTTGTGGTCAGATGCAGATCTGAATCAATACAACATTGTCAAGTGCCATAAAACTAGTACAGTACAGAGAGAACCTGTTCTGTATGGGGAGAAAAAAATGAAGTGAAAACATTGTGGAAGGAAGTATGACCTATTTGAATATAGTCACACGTTTCCTTCTCGTTTAACACATCCTCTTCTTGTGTTCATTTTAGGATTGGGTTGAGGATTTAAGGACAGCCCCCAGCCCCATAGATAGGGTATATGTATCACAAATCATTAAATGTGCACATGCAAATGTTGGTGCATAAATTTTAGCCCACAAGGTGCCTGTGGGTTCCAGAGAGACAGTCTTTACTGTAGAGGAGTGGTGAGTGTTCAGTAATTTTTGAGGCAAGGACAATTTTTTTTTTTTTAAAGACGGAGTCTTACTCTGTCACCCCTGGTAGAGTGCAGTGGTTCAATCTCGGCTCACTGCAACCTCCGCCTCCTGTATTCAAACAGTTCTTCTGTCTCAGCCTCCTGAGTATCTGGGACTACAGACACATGCCACCACACCTGGCTAATTTTTTGTTGTTGTATTTTTAGTAGAGACGGGGTTTCACCATATTAATTAGGCTGGTCTCGAACTCCTGACCTCAGGGAATCCACCCAAGGCAAGGACCCTTTTCATCTTGCTAGAAGTGCAAGGCTTTTGCAGCACATCTAAGTGCGGGCTGTAAGAGTGGATGAACAGGAACTACTTGGCACTTGCTGTTGGGAGTTGAGTCCTGCCCTGTTCTGTCCCTCACTTGAGTGGGTTTTTTTTTTTTTTTTTTGTCCTTGAGAAGGTTTGGACTGGGGTGATGATTAATCAACAAGCATATACTCAGCTCTATATCAGAAACTGTTTCCTCTAGGCCTTTGTTCTAAAAACCCAAAATGCCCTTTTCTTGAACTTTCCTTCGGCACCTGACTTGTTAGGTCACATGCTGAGTGCGCTCTGTGTGTGTAGTACCGTGTCAGATGGTAGAACGGAAACACATCGTTGAGAACCAGGCTTTGTAAGATGAACAGATGGTACAGTTAAGAGGTATTGGGCAAAGAGTAGAAAAGGAACTATTATTTATGAAGGGGTCATTCTAGGAACCTTCTTCCTACCTAAGCCATGAAGAGGAATGCCTGGACTATGGTATAGCGCAGCCCTACCTGGGCTCCTCATGCACCGCTAGAGTGACCTCATGCCTGTTACGTCTAAGACTTTTCCTTATGTGTAATAGAGGCAACTTGGATGATCTGTGGGGGATTCTCCTGCCTTGGCCTCTCAAATTGCTGGGATTATAGGCATGCACCACTGCAGCTGGCCCCGAGAGCAGGATTTTAGGTAGAGTTGTGTTCTCTCTGTCTGTGCCCTCTGGGCAGGTTACTTCCGTCTTTGTAGAAAGCTGTCTGCTTGGACTGTTGAGTCCTCCAGGTGGCATGCACATCCTTGACCAGCAGCAGAGGCAGAATTTTTGTGTTGGGGATCTTAGTTATCATTGTTAGGAACAGGCTCTCAGAAATGCCTCTTATCCTTGATTGTTGGGGATTTCTCCACCGGAATGTCCTGGCCAAGCTCTCCCCCAGGCTTGTTTTTCCATTTGGCAAGTCTGCTTATTCTTTTCAAGTTGCCCCCATCAATTCATAGAGCTCTGTTCATAACCAATATTGCATTGCATCAGAGTTAGAGGTCTCGTGTCCGTATCTCCAGCTAAAGTTATTTGAACATGGATGCTATATTCTGTTTGGTAGCACTGCTTTGGCACTTTGGCATTGTGTATCAGGTGTTTAGTATGTGTTTGAAATACTGGATCTTCCTTAGAAGGAATGAACAGGAATCATATATAATAAATGCAGCTGAGAGTTGGGGAAAATCTTTGCTCCCAAGAATCATAAGAATGTATGGAGAAGTGATTGTTAGTCTGGAGATTCTTAGAAAACTATTAACAGACACTGGAAACTTTGCCAAGGAATGTGGACTTGGGCTCTTTCGTTTTGACTTTATTTATGATCTTGTTAAGAGGTGTTCTTTTGCATCAGGCCAATGGGTGGAATTTGCTCGAAGGGCAGATTTTCTAATGGAAAACCTATGAAAACCTTTTCAGTTTCTGAACAGCTTTAATGACAAAGCCTTGAGACAGGTGGTCTCTTCAACCATGTATAAAGAACAAGCCTTTGCCTTATAAGAAGTGGTCCTGAATCCAAAGTGGAAACACGTAAAACTGTTCAGGGGGGATACTAACCTAAAAACCATAGGTTCATGGGCCTTGGGAACTTGGAGATGCTTGTATAAGCAACCTTGGAGTTTTTGGAAAATATTTGAAGTGGGGATTTCTGGGCTGTGTGGCAAGGGAAACTGAACTTCCTACTCATAAGCAAGTAGGAGCACAGAACATGAGATACATTTGAATAACTCCACAAAAAGGAAAACCAAAAAAAAGATAAATGTCTGTCTTAATATTCTCTACTGTTTATATCACTGTTTCCTATCTAGATTTTTTTGTTTTTGTTTTTGAGACAGAGTGCTGGGATTACAGGTATGAGCCACTGCGCCCGTCCTAGATTTTTAAAAATTATGCAGACATTTTAATGATTACATGTACTTGTCAGCTTTGCTGTGGTAATAACTCCAAAATGCAAAGGTTTGCAACAAACATTAATTTCTAGGTCATGTTATGTGTCCGTGGCTATGAGTCAGCTTCTCTGGCCCTCTCCTGCAAGTCTTCCCATTCCAAAGGAGCAGTCCCTGTTTGGGACACACTATGAAGTCGAGGAGCAGGGGAGCTGGTGGAAGCATGCAGTGGCTCTTAAAGGATCTGCTCTGATCTGATGTACATCCATATCATTTATGGCCGGAGCAAGTCACATGTCCAAGCCCAAAGTCAGTGTGGTGGGGATGTGTCTTCCTGTGGGAAGTCACTTGGCGATAATAAGAATATATGATCCTTTTAAAGGAAGAGAAGTTCGTAATTGTGAATGCTAATGTAATCTACCGTATAGTCTCTGTCCTCTACTTCTTTCCCAGAACATTTAGTAAATATATCAGTTCATGTTTACCATTTAAAAATGCTTTAAACACATTTGCTCTCCATTATATGTATTAAAAATTTTAGATAATTTGGGAGGAACCTGACCTATTGCCATGAGGTGATGTGGCAGATCACTATATGAATTCAAGTATTCTTCTCTGCATTATTGCAGTACCTAGAATTTCCAGAATGGTTTTGAATTATGGCAAATGCTTAATATCTGAAAGTAGTGGACATGCATGCCTGTGTGCAAGATTTCTTCATTTTAAAAATATGTCCACTAAATTTTTGATTTTTTTTTTGTTATTGGAGATAATTTACAGACCATGAAATTCACCATTTTAAAGTATGTATTTGAGAGTGTATTCACAGGATTGTGCAATCATCATCACTATCTAATTTTATTTTGTCACCCCAAAAAGAAATTTGGTCTTTATGATCTCTCCCTGTTCCCCCTTCCTGTAGCCCCTGGCAACCAAGTCTGCTTTCTGTCTCTCAGGATTTGCCTGTTCTAATATTTCATATAAATGGAATTATATAGCATGTGCTTTTTCTCATCTGGCTTCTTTCACATAGAATAATGTCTTCAAGATTAATTGCTCACGTTTTCTGATATATACTTTTTGTTTGTTTGCTTTTTTGAGACAGAGTTTCGCTTTGTTGCCTGGGCTCGAGTGCAGTGATGCGATCTTAGCTCACTGCAACCTCCACCTCCCGCCTTTGAGTAATTCTCTGCCTGAGCCTCCCGAGTAGCTGGCATTATAGGCGCCTGCCACCATGCCCAGCTAATTTTTGTAGTTTTAGTAGAGACGGAGTTTCACCATGTTGGCCAGGCTGGTCTTGAACTCCTGACCTTGTGATCCACCTGCCTTGGCCTCCCAGAGTGCTGGGATAACAAGCGTGAGCCACCAGCGCCTGGCCTCTGATACATACTTTTAAACATATTTAGGAACTTTCTTTTTACTCCTTAATTTTACTTAGAGATTTTAATGGAATGGCTGATATGAATGATACCAGAAAATATATTGGTAGTTTTGGACATGAGTATCTTCAACAATGGTTATATATAGAATCAGTTAATATAAATTGTTTTGATAAATTTCCTATTGTTAAATCATTCTTACTTTCCTGGATACATTTGACTTGATCCTGGTGTATATTTTTTTCTTTTCGAAATTTATTTTAGTGTACTATTAGCTGTTAATTTATTAGTGGTGTTTACACTTGTATTCAATTTTCTTTTTTGTCCTAGTATTTTGATATTGGATATAGATAGTCATTGTAAAATGGTTTGAAAGGTTTCTTCATTTTAAAATTATGTCTTAGAATATTTGAATAAAGTAGGACTTACTCTTTGAAGGTTCAGGAGTGCTTACTGTAAAACACTTGGGACCCAGCTAACCTCTTAGTGGATGTTCTCTGACAACAGTTTTGTGATTATGTATCTGCTAAGGTTTTTTGCCTCTACTTAATTACACTTTGATCACATAGTTTTTCCTAGAAAGCCATCTAGCTCATATAGATGTCCAAATTAGTTGGCACAGTTATTCATAGCACAACCTTATAATTTACAATCATATATAGACACAAGATCTAAATTGTTTATTGCATGTTCCCTTTTTTTCGTTTTCATCTTTATTTTTATTTTTACTGAGACAACATCTTGCTCTGTCACCCAGGATGGAGTGTAGTAGTACAATCTCTGCTCACTGCAACCTCCGCCTCCCAGGTTCAAGCAGTTCTCATGCATCAGCCTCCCAAGTAGCTGGGACTACAGGTGTGAGCCACCACACCTGGCTAGCTTTTTGTATTTTCAGTAGAGACAGGGTTTCACCATGTTGCTCAAGCTGGTCTTGAACTCCTGGACTCAAGCAATCCACCTGCCTCTGTCTCCCAAAGTGTTGGGATTACGGGTGTGAGGCCACTGTGCCTGGCCATTTTCCTCTTTCTATATTGGTCAGGTTTCCTAAGTTTAGTTTATCTCATTCATCTTTTAGAAGAATTAAATTTTGCTTTTGTTTATAACTTTTGCTCTTTTCTGTTTAAATTTATGCTTTAATTTTTAAATTATCTTTCCACTTTCTTTAGGCTTTTTTTGGGGGGGGTGGGGAGACCAGAGAGTAAGTCTGGCCTAAAGGGTTCTGTTTTATGGGCTGTATCTTTTTCAAATGCATGTGTATCTGTTATCGAGGACTCTTGCTTTTTTGTGTTTTGGTTTTCTTGGGTCTGAGTGATGAGCTCATGTCATTTTGACTTGTTTTTACGGTTTACTTGCTTCTGATGAGGTAATAAGCAGGCCTGCTGTTTGCCCACATCAGAACAAGTAAGTTATTGGATCCCCTGTGTTTCTACTTGATATGTTAGGATTGTCTTAGATCCATAGATTACTAGTTACCTGTCAGATGGAAAAGAAGCCTGGCTTCCTCTGTGTTTTAGCGGAGGTTGCAGTGAGCTGAGATTTCAGTAGAGCCCAGTCCCTCCAGCATTTGCCTTCTGGCCTGCTGTGGGCTTGTTGGACACACCCCAGGGCAGCCAACCCAGATGCTTTCATATTCCTATGAGCTGCTTCTTGCATCTCTACCCATCCTGGGGATAGAGGAGGAGGTTCCATACGGGAAGGGTACCCTCTGCTGATGGCCCACACTTGGTGTATTGGCCTGTGCTTGGCATCCCCTTGGTCACAGTTACAGCAGCCAACACCTTGGTGGTCCTTGTTTGCTCCACTGCCAAACCTTCCATGTCCTCTACTCCCCACTGACAATAGTATTTTCAAATTAGGGTGCATGTGAAGGGGGTTCAGGACATTTTCTACTTACTAGATAACCTCGATGACCTGAAGTAACTTCAGTGACATGGGCTAAAGATTCCTCTTAGTTCTTTTATCAGCTGTGGCCCAGTTAGAGCCAGTAGACAGATAATCTTCGAGACCTTTGGCATTTGGATGGCACCGTTTCCTAGTTTCCACTATTGACATGACTCCAGTCACTGTTTTTCTTGTTCTTTTTACCTCCACTGTTTTTTTTTTTTTTTTATTCTCTAGGTTAAATTAGTATCTGGAGGGTAGAAAAAGGGAGAAAGCAGCGGCTTGTTTTCGACTCACTGAGTTTATCTAATTTTTAAGTGATTGTGTCACATTCTGTCTCATTAATGCAAACACGATCACTTCCTGGTTATTGAGCCTTTGGGATTGTCCTAGGTTTCACTCTGTGTTCTCTGTGTCACTAACATCTTTGAAAATAACATTTTTGAGATTATCCCTTTGAGTTTATTCTCCAGAGTGGGCTTAACTTTAATTTTACAACAAAATCAACAATCAGGAGTATTCAGTTTGTATAGGATACAGTCATTCTTGTTTTTTTAAGATGGAGTCTCACTCTTGCCCAGGCTGGAATGCAGTGGCGCCATCTCAGCTTACTGCAACCTCCAACTCCCAGATTTGAGTGATTCTCCTGCCTCAGCCTCTCGAGTAGCTGTGATTACAGGTTTGCACCACCATACCCAGCTAATTATCATCTTTTTAGTAGAGACCGGGTTTTACCATTTGGTCAGGCTGGTCTTGAACTCCTGACCTCATGATCTGCCTGCCTCAGCCTCCCAAAATGCTGGGATTACAGGCATGAGCCACCGTGCCTGGCTGACACGTTCATTCTTTTTAAATTTTTATTTTTATTTATTTATTTATTTATTTTGAGACAGAGTCTCGCTCTGTCGCCAGGCTGGAGTGCAGTGGCGCGATCCTGGCTCACTGCAACTTCCGTTTTCTGGTTTCAAGCAATTCTCCTGCCTCAGCCTCCCGAGTAGATGGGACTACAGGCACGCACCACCGCCTGGCTAATTTTTTGTACTTTAGTAGAGACGGGGTTTCACCATGTTGGCCAGGATGGTCTTGATCTCTTGATTTCGTGATCCGCCCGCCTCGGCCTCCCAAAGTGCTGGGATTACAGGCGTGAGCTACCGCGCCCAGCCTACACATTCATTCTTCAAGCATCTGTTGTGTGTCTGGCATGAGGGAGGTAAATTAAGACAAGTAATATGCAGTTTGTGTATTCGGAGAGCCATCATTTTACCCTTAAGGTAAAGATACCTTGAGAGGCTTTGTCAAGCTCCTCTGAAACTAGATCATCCACTTGCCCACATTCCTCCAATAGAATCAAAAAGAGAAATTAGATTGTTTTAGCATGACTTGTTTTTGTTAAAACTATATGGCTCCTAATATATACCCACTCTTTTCATACATCATGTGTTTAATGTAATATAGAATTTTGCCAGTGATTTATGCTAATTTAATATTCTGTCTTGTGGTTTGCTGACCATAATGATGTATCTTAAAATTGAAATTCTTTGAACCAGAGGAATTTATAAAGAAACCTCACTCCGCATCTGTCTTCCTAGGGTAAAGTAAAAGGGGGAAGGAGGAAGAAAGGCTTTTACAATGGAAACCTACATAGTGAAAATTGGTATTTTGCAACAATGGGGAGTTTCATTTATTAATCAACTATGTAGTCGTAACTCTTCATAAAGACTATTCTGGATATCCTTTGTTACAATAAAATCATTAAGAAAATATATTTGAGGCCCCAACTGTGGGTCTCAATGCAGTTTTTATTTTTAGCAGCATTTATTATGTGTCTGCTATGAACCTAGCCTCATAGTTTCTAAGAGGATGCAAGAATGCTTACTGGGCAGTCTGGCTCGGGTTAGTCTCAGTTGCTTGTCATTCCACAGACATTTATTCAGTACTTTTGATTGGCAAGGGATTGAATTGGGTTACTTCTAAGATTCATTAGATCATGAAATACTTACTGAGTACCTACCATGGGCCAGGGGTAGCATGGTCTCTGCTCCTAGGGAATTCATAGATTAGTGGGGAGTCAGACAATCAATAAATATATAATACATTTTCAAACAGTGATAAGTCCTGTAAAGAAAATAAAGAAGGAGATAGAGAGGGATGGAGGGATGCAAAGTTATTTTAGATTTTATGAGTTGAGGGGGCCTCTCTGAGTAGGTGTCATTTGAGCAGAAACCTGTCTGAGACGAGGAGGCAGCCATGGGGGGATTTGGAGGGAAAGGAGTGCTCTAGGTAGTGGAAGAGGCAGGTGCAAAGGTCCTGAGGTCAGAATGAGCCTGCATGGTATGCGGACAGTTATGGAAGACCAGCGTATCTAGAGCTCGGGAGAGTGTTGGTGGTGAGGTCAGAGAACAGGTTAAGGGCCAGGTCATTTTGGCCCTTGCAGGTTATGGGAGGGAGTTTGGTTTTTCTTCTGAATGTCAGGGAATAGCTTTGAGATTTTTGGGTAGGAGAGTGATGTGTTTTGATTTATGATCATTATTTTTTTAGAGACAGGGTCTTGCTCTGTTACCTAGGCTAGAGTATACTGACACATTCACAGCTCATTGCAGCCTCAGTCTCCTGGCTCAAGAGATCATCCTACCACAGTCTCCCAAGTAGCTGGGACCACCAGCAGGTGCCACTATGCCTGGCTAATTTTTAAAATTTTTGTAGAGACAGAGTCTCTCCATGTTCCCCAGGCTGGTTTCGAGCTCCTGGGCTCAAGCAGTCCTTCCACTTCAGCCTTCTAAAGTGCTGTGATAACAGTCATAGGCCACCTGGCTTGGCCTGATTTAAATTTTTAAAGGAGCACTCTGGCTGTGGCATGGAGAACTGACTATGGGGTAGCAAAAACAAAGCAGGAGGCTTTTGTGTTGAGCCAAGGGATTCCCTCTCCTGGAGGGAACTGTAGGTCATAAAGGTGATAAAAGTTGGTCATAAACGTGCTGCCACCACCTGATACCTGCTCTTGAGCTCAGATTTCTGTGTCACAAACCCCACTGCTGGAGCGTGCTGATGAGGGGCAGCCTGTGTCATTCAGTTCATCTTACCTTCTGCCCAGGCCTCCTGAGATGCACATGCTTTCCCTCTGCCTTCATTGCTCATGGGGACCATATCTTGAAGGGAGTCATTTTGGAATAAACTTAATACAGTATTAAGACCCTAAGGAAAAAAATGTTAACTTTCCCTGACTGGCTTTAAAAACAGAAGCTTCATATGTACCTTAAAGGATTTGTGGCCAGAGATTAGACATGAGAGACAACTTAGGGGTGGAAAAAGACACACAAAAAGGATTCAGTTTGGGAAGAAACCTTGGCCTAGGAAGCAGACACCTGGGTTCAACCTTTGGCACAGCAGATGCTAGTGTCTGTACATCTGGGCGAGCTACTTCACCTTTTTGAGTCTGCTTCCACATCAGTAGAGATGATACCTGTCCTGCTAACCTCACGAGGCTGTCATGGGGTGTGGTGAAGTAAGACTGGGAAGTACTGTATATGGCTGTGTCATGGCCGTCTGTCTGAGGTGGCAGCGTCACTGCTTAGGAGATTACAGACCCCGGTAGCCCATTGGCTATTCTCATATCTCAAGTAACATTCCAAAGAACACCCTGGGATGAGGGCTGTGGGGATTTCCCCTGATTGCGTAGTCCTAGGTGGGAAGAATCTGGAGTATGTGATAAGATCTGATTGACTGACTCTTCACTCCCTCACCCGTAACAACTGATTTGAGAACTAATTCATACTCTCTGGCCAAGACATTTCAGATTTTTATGTGGGCTGTTCCTGGGAAGTTATTGGCTAGGGTTCCCAGGGCAATGTTAGGGGAGTTGGCTTGGAGTCACTACTCAACCTGGGGAGAAAGATAATCACACACACTCTCACAATACAGTGTCTCACACACACACGCATGCATGCACGCACATGTGCAAGGCACAGTTGCAGTCTTTGGGGACTCACAGTGTTTGTGGATAAGTTTGATGTGTAAATAAATTATTAAAACTATGAAATGCTTTAGTGGAGTTGTCTTCAAAGTATTGAGAAGGGAGTGAGTAATTCTACTAGGGAGTGGGTCAGGGAAAGTGTTAAAGGAGAGGACATTCGAGCAGATTCCTGGAAGATATTTGGAGATTGCTATGTACAACAGAGCAGGGCTTTTCTAGCAAAGATGAGGGGCACGAAACAGCTGGGTGGTTCCTGGGAACTGGTCCCTTGGATGTGGAAGGAGGTGGTAATAAAGGAGGCTGCTGAGATCAGGCCAGGCTGGACTGTGGGAAACCACTGTCTGGGCTGATTTTGGCATCTCTGCCCTAAGATTTTGAATTCTTTTTCTTCTGTGCAGTGTTTAGTCACTGACAGAGCTGTTCTGAGACCCAGTGTGCTAGTGTTGATAAAATGTAAGGTGGGGCCCCTGCGATGCCTAGTATGGCATCTTGCCTGAGGTCAGTGTTTAAATACTTACTGAAATGACCAAGACATGATGTTTATCCTGGAGTTCCACAGAAGATGTTGTCCCCTACAAATCCCCAGTCACTGGGGTGTGGACACTGTGTGTCCCCTGGTACCAGTTTAGTGAAGACAATCCCATCAGTGGCTGCTGCTGTAGTTGGGCTCTGCAGTCATGTCCACACTGAGAGAGGCTGCTCAGGGTGTAACATCCCAGCTGATGAGCTTGTCCATCTGCCCTGTAGTCAGAAGCATAGTGGAAGAGAAGTGGAGTCTCTCCCATGAGTCCATTTCCATGAGTACTTTCTGTGAAAATGGTACCATTTTAGTAATTACAGTTTGTTTTTTTGACATTGTGTAACTAAGTATGTGATTAAATGGTCTGTGGTCAGTGGAAATGGGAGTTCAAGGTGCCTTTTCTGTATTTCTTTCTTTTTTAAAGACTAGTTAAGTGTAGTAGTGAGGAGGGGAACGAGTCGAACAAGGAGTTTGATCTGTAGCCAACTGGACTATCAGTTGAGATAACTCACTACCTGCGGACCAGCCGAAGGTGCCTTTTCTGTGTGCTTTCCATTACCCCTCAGGTTGGGTGACACTGCCCTTGACCCCAGGCCATGCTGCTTTCCTCCGCCTCGTACCATCCTTCTTCCCTGATGTCACATCATCAGATAGAGCTCATGGATATGACTGCTAAGTTAACCTTCAGTTTCTTGTATGTTCTCTTACCTGGGGGCTAGGTCATAACTCACTTGCAGAGCTCCAAGAGGAGAGGATATGGGGAAGGCACCCCCCATTACCTCCCTGTGATCTGATGGCCCACCAGTCACCAAGGCCCTTTCCATGGAATAATGTCACTTTCTTGCCATAGTCCTTAGTCTCTGTCTCCCAGTTACTCCCAGGTGGCATTCAGAGGTCTTCACATCTGCTGCTAGGCAGGTCTCTGTCCTGTTACCAAACCTTCAAACCAAAAAAAGGTAACTGGGCCTTCTCAGTTTCACAGCCATTTTTTGAATATTGTAGGGACATAATTTCTTCATTGGCTTCCTACTAAGGTCTAAACAGCGAGGCCTTCTTTTCCTGGCATTTGCCCCCCTGACCACCCTCCTACCCACTACTCTCTTTTAAAAACATTGTGGAAAATTTTAAGCGTATACAAGAGAAGAGAATTGTATAATGAACCTGCAAGTGCCAGCTTCAGCGGTGATCAGCTTGGGCATCTTATATCATTTATATCCCCACCTACTCGTCCTTAATTATTTTGAAGCAAATGCTAGACATTTTATTCTTAAGTATTTTAGCATATAATTTTAAAAGATGAAGATTTTGTAAAATCATACTTCCATTATCATACCCAATAATTCCTTAATAGCAGTCTTCAAATTTTTCTAAATATCTCAAAGTCTTTATCTTTTTGTATCTTGTTTTAATTGAATTGGTTGACCTCTTAAGTTTCTTTACATCTGTAGGTGGTTGCTCTCTCTTTTCTTCTTGCAATTTATTGAAGAAGCCAGATCTTTGGTTCTCTTTAGTTTCACATAGTGTAGATTGGCTGATTGTATCCTCACAGGATTGTTTAACATGTTTCATGCTCTTCTGTATTTTCTACAAATTGGTGTCATTTCTAGAGGCTTGTTGAGGATTCAGATTCTTTTTTTTTTTTTGGCAAGCATACTTCATAGGTGGCGGCATGAACTTCTTTTGGGAAACACATAATGTTTAGTTGTCTGTGTGTTGGCTGATTGAGTTTTTAAATGTGTTAAATATTTTAGAGTGTTCCTTAATTTTTCTTTTTTTTTTTTTTGAGACGGAGCCTTGCTCTGTTACCCAGGCTGGAGTGCAGTGGTGTGATCCCAGCTCACTGCAACCTTCGCCTCCTGGGTTCAAGCAATTCTCCTGCCTCAGCCTCCCAAGTATTTGGGATTATAGGTGTGCACCACCACGCCCAGGTATTAGTTTTTTTTTTGTTTTTTTTTTTTTTTTTTTTTTTAGTAGAGACAAGGTTTCATCATGTTGGCCAGGCTGGTCTTGAACTCTTGACCTTAAGTGATCTGCCTGCCTTGGCATCCCAATGAACTAGGATTACAGGCGTGAGCCACCATGCTGGCTGGGTTCCTTAATGTTTACCTGGGTCCAGGTGGTGGTCTTGAGAAAGTGGGAAAGAGTATGCTCACAGAGATCTTTCCTTGTTGAGGTTTGATGATGGCGGGGCTATTACATTCTCTGCCCTTGAACTGCTTGCTTATGTTGGTTTCTCCAGCACTTCCAAAAAAGATGAATTGGCATGAAATTGATCCAGAGCATGTTTCTCTTGGTCATAAAAGATAGGTTTGCTCAGGAAACACTGAGTAAGGAGAGGCTCAGGTGTTTCGAAAGTTATTTTTGGGTTTTAGAAGTGTTTCTTGATTTGGCTAAACCAGCTGCTTTTGCTGATATTCTCCAGTATGTGTTTTCATTTAATTTTCAGGTAACTCTTTTCTTCTTTTAGGATCTCATTTTGCCCAACGGTGGTACTCCAGCAGGTACTTCAAGTCCAGCTTCTTCATCTTCCCTTCTCAACAGACTTCAGCTTGATGATGACATTGATGGTGAGACCAGAGATCTCTTCGTTATAGTCGATGATCCCAAGAAGCATGTGTGTACAATGGAGACCTACATCACGTATAGGATCACCACCAAAGTAGGTCCCTGTGTTACAGAATGCCCGTGTTGAGTGGTCTCAGGGGATTGAGGTCTACCTCAGTGAATTTTGCCTTTGTTCCCCGCCTCATTGTACATCTCTGTTCACCTTGATTACAGTTGTGGGTGTGGGTTTTTGAGAGAATAGACGTAATTCAGATTAAAAGGATTATATATAGCAGTTTTTTAAAATCTTAGAATGAGAAAGAAATTATACTAAGATTTTTCAAATAAACATTTAATCCCTACGCTTGCACTTATTTTTTTTTTTACCATGATTCTGTTTAACATGTTAATGGTCTGAAGACAAGGTTGTTCAAATGCTTTGCTTTATTACCTTAAGGCTTTGACACTGTAGTCCAAATTCAGATTCCTGATGACCAGGGCTGGACAGTGAGCTAAAATGGGCTTAGTGCTGACAGTCAATGTAGGCAAATAATTATCCACCCAAATCTAAGGTACGATTATCTTCTCCAGTTGTGGAGAGCCAGTTTAGGCCTTCTAGGGCAGGCAGCTTCTGACTCTTTTCTCTGCAGACTCCAAGAAAGTAACATCATAACAGCAACTACTTGTTGGACAGTTACCACACACTGTACTTTTTTGCAGTTGAAACCCTTTTATTTTTATGTCATGTAAGTAATGTATGTTCATTGTAGAGAACATAGAAATTGCAAGTAAGCTAAAACCATAAAAGAATGCCCATAAGCTCAACAGCCAAAAATAATCGTTGGTGACTTTCTATACTACTTTTCTTCATCTGGTTACAAAAATGAGTATTTTGCATACTCCCAATTCACTTAATACATTGTGAACATCTTTCTATGCTAGGAAATGCCAGTAAGCATGCTTTTGTGCTATTGTTTATAAGACTGCAGTAGTGTTCCATTGTATGAATGTACCCTCATTTATTTTGTGCTAAATGCTTTACCTATATTATCAGTTAATCGTCACACTCAAGTAGATATAAATACTGTTATCTTGCAAATGGGAAAACAGAGAGACAGAGATGTTAAGAAAATTGCTCACAGACATGCAACTCTCGGGTGGTGGAGCTGGAACTTGAGTCCAGGTCTGTCTGATTCCAGAGATAGTAAATATTAATAATCATACCCAAAATACATGATTTTTTTCTTTCTTTTTTTTTTTTGAGACAGAGTCTTGCTCTGTTGCCCAGGCTGGAGTGCAGTGGTGGGACTTCAGCTGACTGCAACCTCTGCCTGCCAGTTTCAGGCGATTCTCCTGCCTCAGCCTCCTGAGTAGCTGGGCTTACTGCACTGCGTCTGGCTAATTTTTGTATTTTCAGTAGAGATGGGGTTTCACCATGTCGGACAGGCTGGTTTCAAATTCTTGACCTCAGGTGATCCACCTGCCTCGGTCTCCCAAAGTGCTGGGATTACAGGTGTGAGCCACCGCGCTCAGCCCAAAAGATGTGATTTTCAAGAGAGGGATGGCCCCTATACCCAGCACCATGGTCCAATAGCATGGCCGGTGTGGTTGAAACTGACAATACAGAAATAGACTTGAGGGTGAGGAAATAGAGGCGAGCCTTCAACTCCTTTCAGAGGTTATTCTCTTGTCTTTAGCCTCATACCAGTGGTGTGGGGGAAAAAAAAGTCATAAAACCACAACTAATTCCTCTTTCCAAATGCCTCAGTGGTCGACAGAGTCTAAATGCTGCTCAGAGGCTGAATTATGTACAGTGCAAAGTGGACATTAGATTAATGACAAAGTTATTGCTGACTGTGGTGTGAGCAGTTTCATTGGTGTAGTGATGCAGAACCCAAGTGGGTTAGAGTGAGTGAGAGGTAAGAGAGAGAAGACAAGGGTGTTAGAAGTTTGGCAATGAAAGCCAGCATAGAAAGCAGTGATCGGAAGGGGGTGTGGGCTTGAGGGAGAGCGAGGGAGGCTTTTTTTTTTCTGCTGTTGTTTTTAAGGATGAAAGAGACTTGTGTAAGTGCCAAGTGCCCAGTAGTATTGGTAGAGGAGGAGATATTAGGTTGAAGACTGGAGAGTAGGGTGGAAGCTCCTGGGAAGGTGGAGGAAGCTGGAATTGCCACTGATGGGGCGGTGTACTTTTTCCGTTGTTTGTGGAGAAGGAAGGGAAGTTTGTTTTGTGGCAGGAAGTTAAGGGGTTCTTTGCTTATATCTGCCGTTTTCTCTCTGAATAGATGATGAAGTCTTAGGGTTGTCGGGGGGTGGTTTGAAGTGGGGATTAGAAATTTTCAAAACTTATGGGCCTTTTGATAAATGATGTGGACAATGTGGGAGTGAGTTGACGAAGGGAATATTAAAAGGGTGCCTGGCAGTGTTTGAGGGTCTGGTTGTAGAACGTATCGTGTCTGTCTATGTATTTGCCTGATATTGTTTTTCCTCCAGCAGTGTGCTCACACGCCCAGGTCTGGTAGAGCAAGTGGGTTTTTTCAAGTTGGTTGAATGGGCAGTGGGGAGGGAGCATTTAGATATTGCTGTAAGTAAGGGATTGAAGTTCTGGGCCACAGAACAGATGCTGAGGAAGGAAGAAAGGAAGGAAAGACATGAATGGACAGAAGGCCAAGGAACTTTGCGTCCCAAGAGGCTGAGAAACCAGGGAAGTTGTAGAGGAGAAGAGCCTGAAATTTAGGGGATGCCGTTTAGCGGGAGATATGTGGGTTTCTGCCTGGTCACGGTCTGGGGAGAGGCTGTGGAATGGATGGAGACATGGCTTGCTTAGAGGCTGGTGTCGTGTGTGTATCACTTGGATCTCGAGGGCACCTAGATTGTGGAAGGGCTTGGGAAGGGAAGCCTGAGAGCCAGCTGCTGGAATCTTCAGGACATCAGGAGAAATGGCAGAGCTGTCAGAGGACAACAGCTGTGCGGAGGGGTAGAGGATGTGTGTCACTGGATGGCACGAGCCTCAGAAGGTTTTCCCAGGGTGATGGAGGAGTGGTGGTCAGGGGCTGTGTGAAACGAGGAGCATGTCAGCAGCAGCTCCTGGCCTTGAGGGCTGGGTGAGGCCTGTGGAATGTGAGCAGCTCACAGAGGGACCAACGGCAGGGAGGCGCATTCTCAGAGCCAAGTTTCAGAATTTGAATGGGCAGAAGAACAACAGAATTATGGCATGGGTCTTTCAGAGAGCTTGGCAGAAAGATCTGAGAGGAAGGAGAGAAGTGGAAGTCCATGTTGGAAGAAAGGAAGCCAGAGGAGTGTGAGGATGAGAAGCTGGAAGACTCTCTAATTGTCATTCTCAGGGCAGTGGGGTTTTGAGGCAGAATGGGTCTAGCTGGTTTTTGTTTTGATAAGGGAAGAGATTCCTTTGTTGGGAGAGGGGGTTACCTAGAATTCTTAAGATTCAGCTGTGGACTGGACAGATGGCACTTTTGATGAAGACCACATCTTTCTGGAGTGAGTCAGTTGTCAATTTTGAATTAAATGGACATTCTTCAGAATGGCCCAGGGTTACAGATGTTGGACATGTCAGCTCTTGGGGCATCAGGGGAGACCTTATGTGGTAGGGTGAGGCCCAGTGGATGGGATGTCCTGCTGGGTGACCGATGAGACTGATTCTGTGCTGGGTCTTCCAAAGTGTTGAACTTCCAAAGGAAAAAAAAAGTGCCAGGGATGTCTGGAGATCACCAGGGACGTATTCATGTGCAGTGATGGTGTAACACCTCTAGCGTAGTAAAAATGAGTATTCTTGACTGTGACTCTTGTGCTTGGTCACCTGTTCTTAGACCTGACTGTATGTATGCACCCATGACCTTGTGGTCTTTGGACATTCTGCACTGTGGACACACGATATGGAAGGACATAGAACCAAATGATGCAGTGGTTGTCTCTGATTATGGAATTGTGCGTGTATGGATGTTCTTTTTTAAAAACTGTTTTGTTTACTATAGACATTCAAAAATAGAGATAAATGTATATTTTTAAATTTTCCTGAGTTAGATACTGAATTTCCCAGAGGACAAATTTACTACAAACTCGTCTTAGGAGTTTTACTGGTTTGCTGTTTTCTGAATACTGTGAGTCCTATAAATGTGTTTCTCTCCAGAAATTTCAAGTAATGTCTCTGGCCCAGTTTTAGCTGGTGTGCAGTGTTTCATTGTGTGTTTTGCTAGCCTCATTTCTGGCTCTACTTTTTCCTTCTGTCCTTGTTTTTTCTTTGTCTTTTTTCACCTACTTCTAATTTATGTCATTTGATTGTATTTTACCTATCACTGTATCTTTTCTAGAACAAATTGTGGTAAAAATAAGTAAAATAAATACTGGGTCAGAGAGTGTGTGAGCATCCATTTCTTTTTTTTTTTTTGGAGATGGAGTTGGACTGTGTCATCCAGGCTGAGTAGTGGTGCGAACTCAGCTCACTGCAACCTCCACCTCCCGATTTCAAGTGATTCTGCCTCAACCTCACAAGTAGCTGGGACTACAGGCGTGCACCACTACACCTGGCTAATTTTTGTATTTTTGGTAGAGATGGGATTTCACCATGTTGGTCAGGCTGGTCTTGAACTCCTAAGTGATCTGCCCACCTTGCCCTCCCAAAGTGCTGGGATTACAGGAGTGAGCCACTGCACCTGGCCTTGAACATCCATTTCATGATGACTTTTTACCTTATTGCTTTCCAAAGCATCAAGCAAGTTTTTCTTGCTGTATTAACTTCCCTATGTCCTTAAAGGAGCTTTTAAAAAATGAGCATTGTGTGTTTTGATCAAACATCTTCAAAAGCTGAAAAAAAAAAAAAGTGAGCATTGTGTGTGTGTGACTATAAAAATACTGTATGAGAATTGCATAAAATTTGAAAATAAGGGTGAATATAAAGAAGGCAGTTCTCATGAGCTTTAAATTTTTCTATATCCAGATATTAACGTAAATGAAATCCTTATGTACAATTAATTTTTCATCCTCCCATTTTCCCTTAAAACAACAGGCCAGGCATGGTAGCTCACACTTACAATCCCAGCACTTTGGGAAGCTTGAGGTCAGGAATTTGAGACTAGCCTGGCCAACATGGTGAAACCCCATCTCTACTAAAAAATATATAAATTAGCCGGGCGTGGTGGCATGCACCTGTAGTCCCAGCTACTTAGGAAGCGGAAGCAGGAGAATTGCTTGAACCTGGGAGGTGGAGGTTGCTGTGAACCAAGATGGCACCACTGCACTCCAGCCTGGGAGACAGAGCAAGACTCTGTCTCAAAAAAAAGAGAAAAAAGATTATGTACATCTGAATTTACTGCTGAAGAAAGATGTCCAAGATGTGCTAAAGTGATATAGACAATGAGTCAGTGAATGAATATGCACAGAAAAAATATGGAAAGATATAAACTATGATACTGTGTTTTTCTCTATTTAGAGGTATTATGGCTGATCTTTTATTTTCTGTTTATTTTTCCTGACGTTTTAAAATAAGTATATAATCCGAATAAATAGAGGAAAAATAAAAAGCCTGTTCCCCAAAGTGAACCTGGTTGTGACAAAAATAAAACATGTGTTCTATTGTGCTGTCTTTTGTAGTTACCAAAAATGATTTCAAAGTTAGAATAGAAATATTTCATAAAGTATAACTTATGAAATGGATCTGAGAAACATAAGAGAAATGATCAGTTAATAATTGTGTAATCTTTTTTTTTTTTTTGAAACAAGAGTCTCTCACTCTGTTGCCTAGGCTGGAGTGCAGTGGTGCAATCTTGACTCACTGTAGCCTCCGCCTCCTGCGTTGCAGCAATTCTCACGCCTCAGCCTCCTGAGTGGCTAGGATTACAGACACCCACTACCACACGTGGCTAATTTTTGTATTTTTAATAGAAGTGGGGTTTCACCATGTTGGCCAGGCTAGTTTTGAACTCCTGACCCCAAATGATCTGTCTGTGTCGGCCTCCCAAAGTGCTGGGATTACAGTTATGACTCACCTCATCCAGCCAATAATCATGTAACATTTAAGAAGGCAAAAAGTAGAGCCTTGCATCAGTTTGGTTTACAGTGAAAATGAGTTGCTTTAATTTGTCACCTTTCAAAATATGCCTATCATGAGCCCATAATCGTTGGCAAGTTCTCAGATGGAGCCTGTTGGGGGCGGTGGGAAGCCTTGAACTTCCCTTCAAACTCTGTTTTTGTTTTTTTTGAGACAGGGTCTCACTCTGTCGCCTAGGCTGGGGTGCAGTGGCACAATCAGCTCACTGCAGTCTCGACCTCCTGGGCTCAGATGATCCTCCCGCCTCAGCCTCTCAGTAGTAGGGACTGCAAGTATGTACCACCACACCTTGCAGAGATGGGGTCTCGCTGTGTTGCCCAGGCTGGTCTCAAACTCTAGGGCTCAAGCTGATCCATCCTTCTTGGCCTCTTAAAGTGCTGGGATTACAGGTGTGAGCCACCACGCCCGGTCCCAACTCTCTTCTTACTGTCGAACCTAGGGCTCAAGGAGGCTTAGTGACATGACGTGTCAGGAATCTGGTAGGGATGCAAGAACTGCACAGGCACAGAGTCCTTCCCACTCTGCCTGTGCCGTGTGGGGATGGGAGTATCAGCCCACTTGTTCCCAATATTTCTGTCATGCTGTGCTTGAAAATTCGTCAACAATGACTTGCTCTCTGCATTTAAGCCTTGTCTTTTGTTTCATTCTCCAGTCCTACAATGCTAATTCCTTTGGGTAAATCGTCTGATAAGTCACAAATACCTACATTGAGTGGATTTCCCCACATCTTCACCCCTTGCAAACACAGGGGAAGGTTGTGTTTCACAGGCATATTCTGGTGTGTGGGACTGTAGAGGGGAAACAGTGCAATTAGTTGGGGGTCAGTCCAAGACCGAGTCCTTTTAACGTCACCATTTTGCTAAGACTGTGAGCACAGGTTCTGGGGAGGATGAAATCATAATTTTTTATGCCAGAGCTGTTCACAGCTTTTTCTTTGATGAATCACTCTTGTTCATGTGCTTTAAAGATTTTCTTGATGTTGTGAATTAAAACAGACTTTTGGCTTGAAAGAGTAAATTTATGAGTTGTAGCTTGACCCATTTTTGTCTCAAACTTTAATTTCTGAGAACTATGACGGGTCATATAGTCTGTACCCTCACTGGGAAAAACAGCTTTATGTGAGACGTGATTTTAGTTTGGGCCAATAAATGAGTAAAAATCTTGTTTTGGTATAAATCACCTTAATTTTTATTTAACATTGGTCTTCATTATTAAAGTGCAGCAATCACATTTCAGAAAACTTTAAAAATTGAGGAAAGGGGATGAGATTATTAATAATTTTCTGCAATACACTGGTGTCTGATTATTTCTAGATTTTTTCTCATCCATTTAAAATACAACAGTTTCAAGGTCATGGTTCTGGTAGATTAAGCAAAAGCTTTTCTATTTTCATCTAATCTGCCCCCTAAATGAGCAGTGATCTGTTATCTTTACTTTTTGTTTATTTCCCCTTTGGCAAAAGTTGTCAGCGTATTTTTCAGAAGGTGGAGACAATTTCTTTTCACAGATTTGGACTTAGTAGCAATATCCTAAGTGGAATTTTTCTGCTAAAAGAAATTGTTAGAGTTAAGCTTGGAGGAAATGAATCAAATGTTTCTAAACAATTCTGGGGGATAGTTGAATTCTATTTCCTGAGGGTAGGGAAAAAAACCTGGCATTTTTATTCTGGCTCCTTGGATTTTTGACTGGGCTCAGTGTCCCAGACTGGTCTATTCTGCGTTGGTAAACGCTGCCATTTGGCTGGTGTGTTTGGTGGAAGGAAAATGTGATCTTGCCTAGTTTGGTTATTCTAAGAGCTTTTTTCCCTCCCTTCAGCCAAGATATGCTATTCCCTTATGCTTACTTTTTTTCCATTCTCTTCTTATTTGCAGAGTACTCGGGTGGAGTTTGACCTGCCAGAATATTCTGTTCGTCGAAGATACCAGGATTTTGACTGGTTGAGGAGCAAACTGGAAGAATCCCAGCCCACTCATCTCATTCCCGTAGGTAGTAAGTCACTACAGCTTGTTTCTCCCTTGTCCTGTGTTGTCTTTCCTGAAGGGGTTCACTCAACTCTCACCCCTTAAATTATACCAGATTCACCTAGCAAACGTACGTAAAATATGTTAATGGACACTGTATATAATATTTTACATTTTAGGCTTTAGTTTCTGATTTGCTGTATATTAAGCCAGTTTTATGGCTGGCTTGGCTTTCTTTAGACATGGGAGCAGAAATCTAGCACAAGATCCATTCCAGCCACAGTTTTTCATTAAAAAAATCAACAAGGAAACCACCTAACTCTGTTTATTGAGGCAACGTGACATTTATCTACTCCAGTGCTTCCATGTGCACAGTTTTTAAAAAACAGAGCCAGAGCAAATGATGTTTAAATCAGCTTTTTTTTTTTTTCCTTTGAGACAGAGTCTCACTCTCTTGCCCAGGCTGGAGTGCAGTAGTGCTCTCTCGGCTCACTGCAACCTTTGCCTCCCAGGTTCAGCTGATTCTTGTGCCTCAGCCTCCCTAGTAGCTGGGATTACAGGCATGTTCCATCATGCTTGGCTAATTTTTATGCTTTTAGTAGAGATGGGGTTTCACTATGTTGGGCAGGCCGGTCTCGAACTCTTGACTTCAGGTCATCCACCTGCTTCAGCCTCCCTGAGGCTGAATCACCTGAGGTCAGGAGTTCGAGACTGGCCTGGCCAACATGGTGAAATCTTGTCTCTACAAAAAATTCAAAAATTAGCCAGGCATGGTGACATGCACCTGTAGTTCCAGCTACGTGAGAGGCTGAGGCAGGAGAATCACTTGAACCCAGGAGCCATGGGTTGTAATGAACCAAGATTGCGCCACTGCACTCCAGCCTGGGTGACATAGCAAGACTCCATCTCACACACACACAAAGTAGAAATAGTAACGGTTTAGACACCAGATGTCTCTTTGGGCCTTGGGGGCTTTAGGGCAGTTTGAGTCGTAAAACTCCTCAGAGGGGCTGATTTATCTTTCAGTAAAAACCTTTGTTGAATGATAACTTCTTAGTACTACCAACTTTCTGTTACCACTGCATCTTCCAGCCTTCTTTTTTTTCCCCATAGTTAGAAGAGGCGGTGTATGTTGTGAACGCACTGGCAGTTTTCTCGGTTTTTAAGGCGAAAAGAGCCACGTTGCTAGTACTGTGATAGAAATGATGACTCTCACCTGGGACTCAGTTCTTTCTCAGAGCATCTCCTATTTTCCCACATGCCCTTTCTGCTCTCCAGTTTTGCTTTTCTGTCTTCTAATCCCTTAAAAACATGCCTCAAGGGGAAATAGTTTTTAAACAGTTGGGAATATTCCTTAAAATAGAATTTTAAGGTGGCAAAATTGGCAGCTAGTGAATAATTTTTAAAAAATAAACTGCATTTTAAAACATTATCAGAATTACAGTGAAGATAGTAGAGTGAATTCTCAAACCTCACATCCAGTATTAACATTTTATATTAGTGTGGCACATTTGTCACAGTGAATCAGTCGTTACTATGAGATAAACATCATTATTAACTAAAAGTCTGTTATTCCAAGTTCCTTTTTCTTTTTCTTTCTTTCTATCTTTTTTTTCTTTTTTGAGCTGGAGTTTAGCTATGTCACCCATGCTGGAGTGCAGTGGCACGATCTCGTCTCACTGCAGTCTCCGCCTCCAGGGTTCAAGCAATTCTCCTGCCTCAGCTCCTGAGTAGCTGGGACTACAGGCGCCTGCCACCACACCCGGCTAATTTCTGTATTTTTAGTAGAGATAGGGTTTTGCCACGTTGGCCAGGCTGGTCTTGACCTCCAGTGATCTGCCTGCCTCGGCCTCCCAAAGTGCTGGGAATACAGGCATAAGCTCCCACGCCTGGCCCAAGTTCCTTTGTCTATTCCAGGATCCTACCCAGTATCCCACATTTCATGTAGCAGTCATGTCTCTTTTAGGCTCTTCTTGGTTGTGATAGTTTCTCAGGCTTTTCCTTTTTTGGATGACCTTGACCGTTTTGAGGAGTACTAGTCAGGAATTGTGTAGGCTGTCCCTCAGTTGACATTTGTCTGATGACTTTCCCAATTGGGATAATGTGTTTGGGGAGGAAACCACAGAGGCAAGCTGCCATCCTCATCACTTCGTATCCAGGGCACATGCTGTCAACAGGGTGCGTCACCATTGATGTGAACCTCCATCACCTGATTTGATGTAGTGCTGGTCAGCTTTCTTCACTGTACAATTACTCTTTCTCCCTGCCTTTCTGTACTGTACTCTTTGGAAGAAAGTCACTGTTTATTTGTAGCCCACACTATGCATTAGGGAGCTGCCCTCCTGCCAGGTGCCTATGTGGTTGGTACTAAAAGCTCAAAGGTAAGACAGTGACACCTGCTGGTGAAACGTAGTGTCTACCTTTCCATAGACCCTAAAAGAGGATCAGAGTTTCCAGAATGCCCAAGGTGGATCCTGAGTGTCTTTAAGTGTGGTTTCTGATGGTCTGGATAGAAGCAGTTGGTAGGAAGCTACTTTAGAAATAAGCAAAAACTTAATTTTTTTCATAAATTCCTGGTACTCACATAGCTGGAATGGAGAGAGATTTAATATGGGAGAGACTCTTTGATTTAAGTGTGAAAGTGAAACCAGAAACCAACCCCCTCATCCCCTGCAAAAAATCATTTTATAGCAGCTTTGCCAGGAGGTGTCTGTCTGTTATTTAAGCATCATCTGGGGAGGAACAGAGGGTGGGATGTGATAAGGAAGAGAAAGGACCCCTGCCTTAGGGAATTTATTAGCAGAATTTATTAGCAGTTGGAGACCCAGTAAACTTGCAGAAATGTTCATTTCCCTTTTTAGAAATGGATTTATTGAGATATAGTTTATATAACATATAATTCACCCATTTAAAATGTACAGTTCAAAGGCTTTTAGTATATTCATAAAATTGTACAAACATCAGCATTATCCATTTTAGAATCTTTTTATCACCCCAAAAAGAAACCTCACATCCCTTAGCTGTCACTTACAAACACTGTATATCTCCCAGGCCCTGGCAACCCCTTGTGTACTTTCCACAGATTTACCTATTCTGGGCATTGCATGGAAGTGGAATGATACACAATGTG
The DNA here is from genome assembly GCA_963574635.1 of Cheracebus regulus. Taxonomy (NCBI): domain Eukaryota; kingdom Metazoa; phylum Chordata; class Mammalia; order Primates; family Pitheciidae; genus Cheracebus; species Cheracebus regulus. The sequence continues at coordinate 52,406 of CAUYQU010089254.1, read as the reverse complement.
ATTTTTTTGTTGCTGGGTTTTTTCACTTAGCATATTTTCAAGGTTCATCTATGTTGTAGCATATATTAATATCATTCCTTTTGATTGCCACATAATATTCCAGTTTATGGATAATACCACATTTTGTCTGTTCACCCTTGATGGACATTTTGGTTGTTCCACCTTTTGGCTACTATGAGTAATGCTACTGTGAAGATTCATGTACAAGTTTTTCTGTGGACATGTTCTTATTTTGGGGGGCTATATTTCTAGAAGTATAATTGTTGAATCATACATACCTCTATAATTGACCTTTTGAAGAACTGCCAGACTGTTTTCAAAAGCAGTGATATCATCTTACATTTCTACATGCGATGTGTAGTTTTTCCACATCTCCATCAACGTTCCTGCTTGTCTTTTGAATTGTAGCCATCCCACTGGATGTGCAGTGCTATCTCATTGTGGTTTTAATTTGCATTTTCCTAATGATGTGGAGCATCTTTTCATGTGCTTTTGGACATTCATATATCTTTCTTGGAGAAATATCATTTAAGATCTGTTGCCCATTTAATTGGGATGCCTTTCTATCCTTAAGTTTTCATAGTTCTTTTAAAAAATTAATTAATTATGCATTTATTTAGAGGCAGGATGTTGTTTTGCCTCCCAGGCTGGAGTGCAGTGGTGCAGTCACAGCTCACTGCAGCCTCGACCTCCCAGGATCAAGCAATCCTCCCACCTAAGCCTCCACAGGTATGTGCCACCATGCCTGGCTGTTTTTTAAAATTTTTTGTAGAGATAAGGTGTCACTGTGTTGCCCAGGCTGGTCTTGAACTCTTGGGCTGAAATGATCTTCCCACGTAAGCTTCTGGAATAGCTGAGATTACAGGCACCATGTGCCATCATGCCTGGCTAATTCTTTTTTTTTTTCTTTTTTGGTAGAGACAGGATCTTGCTATGTTGCCCAGGCTGATCTCAAATTCCTGGCCTCAAGCGATCCTCCTGCCTTGGCCTTCTAAAGTGCTGAGATTACAGGCATGAGCCACCGTACCTGGCCAAGAGTAACTATGTGTTCTTAAAATGCCATCTTGGAATTAGAAGTATGCTGGGTGTATATGTTTGTCATCTCATAATCGCAGTTCACTGTGTTTTTCTTCATTACGTAATAGTTGGGGCCAGCAGACAGTTTTTTTTTTTTTTTAAAAAAGCTTTATTGAGGTGTAATTGATATACAAAATAGCCTGGCACATATTTAATGCATACAATTCGATAGTCTTGTATGTACCTCTGAGACCATCATCACAATCAGGGTAATAAATAGATCCATCACCTTCACAAGTTTTCTTGTGTCCCTTTGCTGTTTTTTTTTTGTTTTTTTTTTGTAAGAACATACAACATGAGATCTCCTCTTATCACATTTTACAGCGTGCAACACCATACAGTCATTTCCCCTTATTTGCAGTTTTGCTTTCCATTATTTCAGTCACCTGTAGTCCAAAAATATGGAAAATTCCAGAAATAAACAGTTCATAAGTTTTACATTGTTTGCAGTTCTGAATAGTGTGATGAAATCTTATGCAGTCACACCTAGGACATAAATAATCTTTGTTCAGTTATCCATGCTGTAGACACTGCCCACCTGTGAGTTCCTTAGTAGCCCTCTTGGTTATCAGGCTGGAGATCACAAGAAGAAGGGTGAGGACAGTACCATAAGATACTTTGAGAGAGAAAGAGAGAGCTCTGTCCACATAACTTTTATTACAGCATATCGTTATAATTGTTCTGTTTTATTATTATTGTGAATCTCTTACTGTGCCTGATTTACAAAATTTTATTACATATATATACATATATATGTGTGTATGTGTGTGTGTGTGTGTGTATGTGTATGTATATATATACATATATATATACATATATATACATACATACATACATACATATATATACAACTCCCCATTTCCCTGTCTCCACACCCCTGGCAACCCCCATTCTATATTCTACTTCCGTATTTGTTCAGTGGGTTTGACACTTCTTCATTTCCTGGAGCACTCACTACACAGCAGAGCAATTTCATGATTAGATGGGTGCACACTGTAGATTTGGAAGATGAAGTGGATACATTTAGTCAACACTTCAGTGTTTAGTTTTACCTGGAAATTTAATGTTTAACTCTGTTTTTATGAAGGAAGCTTTCTGGAAGGATCCATTTGTATTATGCACCAAGTTTTCTTTTGGGTAGTAGTAAACTCATAGGAATTAATGAGAAGAAATTTGTCATGCAACAATTTTTTTTAATATGAAACAAAACTCCATTTTTTAGTCGGTTCCCCCTTTTTTGTTCTGTTAAATATATAACTGCATTTACCTTACTCAACAGATAAGTTACTAAATATTGAAACATTGGTTGAACTTCATAACGCTTTGCATTTAACTGGGCTTGGTGACTGTTGTTTATGGGGGCAAGCTTTTAATCTATATGCTCCTTTATTTATTTACTAGTTATTTTTGCTTAGAAGCAATATTTTCTATTAGTTTGACAAGGGTAGGAGAAATAGGTCTCTGTCATGTAAATATTTAATGTGTGCCAAATATTTGTTGAATTGCTTAGAAGAAGCAAATCAGTTGCTGATGAGGAAGATGGACATTTCAGGGTTCAGCAATTGAAATGTATGTCTAGATTTCCTGCCCAGAAATAGCAGCTTTCCAATGAAAGTGCTTTACTAAAGTACTAAGTGCTATATAATATCAGTATTTCAAAATTAAACCCTGAAATATTTAATGGATTATTGTAATACTTTGCAAATAGGATTTTTTTTCAGGATCCAACATATGTATGTGTATATTCAGTTTTTAAAAATGTTTTCATTGTAGAAAATATTAACCATACTGAAGAGATTCAGTACGATGAGTCCCCTCTAAACTCCATCACTTAGTTTCAACATTTATCAGCTCACGGCCAATCTTGTTTCATCTCTGTCCACTCCCTCCCCCTACACTCAGGTATTTTGTTTTGAAGTGTCTTAAACAACAGAAATTTATTCTCTTATAGCTCTGGAGATCAAAAGTCCAAAATCAGTTTTAGTGAGCTAATATCAAGATATAGGCTAGGGCTGCACTCTACCAGAAGGCTCTAGGGGAGAATTTGTTTGCCTGACTTTTCTAGGGCTTGGGACCGTCTGCATTCCTTGGCTCATGGCCTCTCTGTCTTCAAAGCCAGCCGCATATCTGTCACCATCTCTGCTTCTACCATCACATCTCCTTTTTTTAAAAAAAAATGGAAGTAAAAGCCATATAACACATCACCATTTTAACCATTTTGAAGTGTATATAATTCAGTGACTTTTAGTACATTCACAGTGTTGTACACCATCACCACTGTTTAATCCAGAACTTTTTCATTACCCCCAAAAGAAACTCCATACACATTAAGCAGTCACTCTCAATTCTCTCCTTTTCCCAGCCCAGTTATAATGAAGAATGCTGCTATCAACACTGGTGGCTGTATAAGATTTTGTTTGAGCACTTGTTTTCAGTTACCTTCACTACACGACAAGAAGTGAAATTGCTGGATCATATAGTAATTCTGTGTTTAATTTTTTGAGTTGTTCAAACTGTTTTCCATGGTGGTTTACAATTTTATATCCCCACTAGAAATGTATGAGGACCCAATTTCTCCACATATTTGCCAACACTTGTTATTTTATTTTAAACAAAATCCTAGTGGATATGAAGAAGTGGATTTCAAATGACTTTTTTTTTTTTTGAGACAGGATCTTGCTCTGTCACCCAGGCTGGAGTGCAGTGGCATGACCATAGCTTATGCAGCCTCCAACTCTTGGACTCAACTCTTTGGAGGCTTGGGCTCCCACTACAGCCTCCAAAGTAGCTGGGACTTCAGGTGTGCACCACCATGCCTGGCTAATTTTTTATTTTTTGTAGAGATGGGGTCTTGCTATGTTGCCTAAGCTGGTCTAGAGCTCTTAACGTCAAGCAATCCTCCCAGCTTGACCTCCCAAAGTGCTAGGATTATAGACATGAGCCACTGTGCCTGCTTCTCCCAACTGATTTTTTAAGACATTTTTGGCAGCGTGTGGTGGCTCACGCCTGTAATCCCAGCACTTTGGGAGGCCGAGGTGGGTGGATCACAAGGTCAGGAGTTCAGGACCAGCCTGGCCAACATGGTAAAACCCCGTCTCTACTAAAAATACAAAAATTAGCTGGATGTGGTGGCGCACTCCTGTAGTACCAGCTACTCTGGAGGCTGAGGCAGGAGAATTGCTTGAAGTGGGAGGCGGAGGTTGCAGTGAACCGAGATCGCACCACTGCACTCCAGCCTGGGTAACAGAGCAAGACTCCATTTCCAAAAAAAAAAAAAGACATTTTTGCCTAAACTGTATATATATTTACGAAAATATATATATTTATATTTTTATATGTACATGTTTATATTTACTATATATATAAATACATGCTTATATTTACTATTATATATATTTACTATATATAAATACATGCATTTATATTTACATATATATACATGTTTATATTTACTATAAATATATAAACTATATGTAAATATATAAACTATATTTATTTAAATATATTTATATATACATGTTTATTTATATATAATAAGTTCTACCTATAAGTTCACTCCCCTATTTGCTTTCTGTTCTCAGTGCTTACAAATTAATAAAAATACTTGACATTTGTTAGACATGTGCTGTGTGGTTATGGAGTTGTGTTGAGCTCTTCATTGACATGATGTGATTTACAGATATCGATGGACTTGATTTCACTAGCAACCCAGATTCCTATGTGTAAACAACTCAGAAAGTAATAGAGGTGAGGCTGAGAGTAGGTGCGTCCCATTAAGGAATCTCAAAATAGGAAGAAATTTCCGAAGCTACATACATTTGGAAATAATAATGCTCAAGAGAGAAGGAAATTCTGCTTGCAGAAGGATTCACCGGAGGGTTCCTTTAAGTAGCAAATTCCCTGATTGGTGAAACATAAGTTCAGTGTGCTAAATCTGAAGACTGGGACCCTATTTTAGAATGTCATCTTTATGTTAAATGAGGCACTCCTAACTACTTACTTGTGCCTCAGGCCATCCTCTCAAGTCCTATTCAGCAGAAGCAGGTAAGAGTATCACAACAGGACTCATGAAGTAAGAACAAAAAGATATCCACTGGATTTGGTAATTAGAAAGTTATTGGCACTCAATTTTTAAAAGGGCCGTTTCTGCACTGGGTGGGGATGGGGCAGAGAAACGCAGCACTGAGGCAGTGTCACAGCCAGTTTTGTTTTGAGGGTTGGGAGAAGGCTGGGGGTTGAGAAATCAATGGGATACAATGAAGTCAAGGTAAGTAACTCCTTTTAAAAAGATTGAATGAGCCAGGAAGGTGAAGGAAGAAGATAGAAGGTCAAGGTGTAGTTGGATTCATATTTTTTAGGAAGAAAAACCAACCGTATTTTTATAGATTTTGGGAATAGAGCTGGATAAGCAGGAGATGTTGAAGATACAGGGGAGAGATTAGTGACTGGTGCACCTGTGCATTTGTCTGTTTCCGACATGCCACATTTTGTTTGCCCATTCACATGCTGATGGACATTTGGACTATTATTACCTTTTGGCCATTGTATATAGGGCTGTTATGACTATTTGTGTACAAAATTTTGTTTGAGCACTTGCTTTCAATTTTTTTTTTAAGTTTTAAAGAATGAACACATGGGTCAAGGACACAGAGGGAATGCTTAGCTTTAGGGGAGGGGGATTGTTGTCCACAGGGACTAAGGAATGGAGGTGAGGGTGATGCCCAGTAGGTGGGCTTCTGCAGAGGGAGCAAGATAGTTAGGAAATTTCCATCTGATGTTCTTTTACCCTGTTCCCACTTCAGAAAGGTAGTAATCTGCTTAGCATGAAAAGCTGGAGTATGAGAATGGCTGTCTAAAGGAATGGAGGAGAGAAGAACTGACCAGAATAAAGGAATTATCCTAAAGGACAACCATATCCCATTAAGATAACTTCTCGGTGCTTTAGACTCGGCCAGCATCAGGCTGAGTGGCCTGTACATCTGATCCAGCATTTCATTTCTGATATTCTGCTCAAGTGTAACCTCTGCTGGGTGTCACATGTGGACATGTTATCCCTGTGTGGCTCTGTAATTTTATTCCTGACTCTATTCCCCTCTCTTCTTTCATTTACAAACCTTTCCACTGTGCCCTTTGGAACTCCTGCTCTGTTATAAAGAATCCCCGGTATTCCTAGCATCTTTTCTGAACACTCCCACATGTCAAGGTTAAATGAACACTTGATGTCCCTGAAGATTAGTAGTCCCCTGAAGCTGCTTCCAGTCTTACAATAAAGACACACAAATTTGTGTTTACTCTGTGGTAGGAATCATTCAAAGCACTTTCAGACTCTTAGCTGACTTAATCTTCATGACAACCCTATGAAGTTGGTGCTACTAGCTTTTACCTAGCACCAACTTACTAAGGTACCAAGAGATGTATAGAACTTGACCTAAGGCAAGCAGCTAGTAGACTGCAAAGTTGAAAGATAAACCCAGGAAGCATGGCATCAGAATCTTTACTGTTTTTTCTTTTTTTTTGATTTGCATTTCTCTAATGACCGGTGATGATGAGCATTGTTTGTTGACCTCATATATGGAGGACACAAATTCTGATGAGTCAGGACCTGAATGCCATGTCCTGAATGATTGTGTCCCACCAAAATTTATATGTTGAAGCCCTACTCTCCAGTGTTAGGGTATTTAGAGATTGGGCCTTTAAGAGGTAATTAGGTTATAAGGATGGAGCTATTTCAACCCTGGTGAATCTGACGATTATGTGCCTTGGGGTTGCTCTTCTTGAGGAATAGCTTTGTGGTATTCTCTGTATTTCCTGGACTTGAATATTGGCCTGCCTTGCTAGGTTGGGGAAGTTTTCCTGGATAATATCCTGAAGAGTATTTTCCAGCTTGGATTCATTCTCAAAGCCACCATGAAATATCATTCTACAACAGGCAAAGCACTATGAGATTTCTCAAAGAACTACAGATAAAACTACCATTACATCCAGCAATCTCATCCTTGGGAATCGTCCCAGAGGGAAAAAAAAAATCATTATACCAAAAAAATACCTGCACCCATATGTTTATTGCAGCACTATTCATAATACCAAAGGCTTTTTGATTAGATAAAGAAAATGTGGTATATTTACACCGTGGAATATGTTTTAGCCATTAAAACAATAAAATCATGTCATTTGCAGCAACACGCAAAACTGGAGGCCATTATCTTAAGTGAAACAACTCAGAAAGAAAAACATTGCATGTCACTTTTAAGTGAGAGTAAATAATGCATATATATGAACATAAATTTTGGACAAATAGACATAAAGACTTGGAAAGGTGGAAGTGTGAGGGGGAATGGATTATAAGAAATTACTTAATGAGTGCAATGTACATTATTAGAATGATGGACAATAAAATCCTAGACTTCATCACTACACAATATATCCATGTAACAAAGCTGCACTTGTACTCCTTAAGTTTATTTTAAAAAATAGGAAAGAAGGAAGAGGTACTGGTTCCCCTTGCAAGTCCAAAATCTAGCAAGGCAAACTTCATAAGATTTCAAAGCTCTGGAGTAATATTTTTTGGCTGAATGTTTTCTATCTTCCAGAACCACCGAGGTGGAGGTCCTGCCCATGAACCTCGCTGCTAGGCGGGATTCGTTCCTTCAGAACACTGCCAGGTGAGGCCACACCCCCAAGGCTCTGGGTGGCTTGGTGGTCCACACTGACTCTAATATCTTTGTCAAATGGTCAGTACACCACACCCTTAGCGATCTCTTTCAAAAAGGCTTGCTCACCTTTAGCAATATGAACAGGCTGGGAAGTTTCTAAATCTTTAAGTTCTGGTTCTTTTTACCTATTTATTGCATCTTCAATTCATTCCTCTCCTCTTGCAGTGTACTATAAATAGTAAGGAGAAATCAAGACACTCCTTACACACTTTGTTTAGAAATCTTCTCAGCAAAATATCCAATTTCATTCTTCGTAAGTTCTTTTTTTTTTTTTTTTTTAATATATACTTTATTGCGTTTTAGGTTTTGGAGTACAAGAGAAGAACATGCAAGATTGTTGCATAGGTACATACATGGCAGTGTGGTTTGCTGCCTTCCTCCCCATCACCTATATCTGGCATTTCTCCCCATGTTACCCCTCCCCAACAAGTTCCCATGGTCAAAACGTATTAAGATTAGGATCTTGAGGTAGGCTCTTCTTTCTCCAGTGCTCCCTCATTCCCATGATGTCTTGCATTTTGATGAATGCATTCCTGGTCACTCTTGCCAGAGACCCAGTGTCCTGGTGCTACTTCCCACCTGCCTATGGCTCACCATGTCCACCATGGTGACCTTTATGATCTGTGCTGCTGGCAGTCCCCATTCGACTTCTCTGCTACTTGTTCCTCTCTTCAATTCTATTAACCCACCATACGGCATGAAGAACTCCTATTCTGGTTTCACTACCATGGCCTTGATACCCCAAGGACAACAGTCAGACTAGATACACTATTCCCAGTGGAGATCCCCAGAATTTAAATTCTTAAATGCTTTTACGTTCTCTCTTTTTCTCATTATAATCAAACAAAGAGTGAATGTAAGGGCAGGGTGTGGTGGCTCACTCCTGTAATCTCAGCACTTTGAGAGGCTGAGGTGGGACGATCTCTAGAGGCCAAGAGCTTGAGATCAGCCTGGGCAACATAACATAGTGAGACCTCATCTCTACAAAAATATATAAATATGTATTAGCCTGGTGTGGTGGCGTGTGCCTGTAGTCCCAGTTACTCAGGAGGCTGAGGTAGGAGCATTGCTCAAACCCAGGAATTTGAAGCGATTGTGAGCTATGATCACACCACTGCATTCCAGCCTAGGCAACAAAGTGAGATTTCTTGTCTCAAAAAAAAAAAAAAAAAAAAAAAATAGGTGAATGTTGAAAATGTTGTAGGGCTCCAGGAAAGATTGGATCTTTTCTTTTTACTGTCCATTGCTTTCTGGTGTTGGCCTAGTCTCTAGCTGGTCCTTTATACCTGACTCTGGACATATCTTTTGCATAGAGGAGACAGTGCCATCATTTTGATGATGTCCTTTCCTCCCAGAGGAAGGCATGGGGTTTGAAAATGACCATCCACATGACAAGAGCACTCAAGGAAGAGAATGCAGAGAACAGAGAACAGGAAGGGACTACAGAAGGCTGGCTTTTCCTGGCACCACGTTGTATTTCTCCACCCACAGTTTTTCCTCATTTTGTTTTGTTTTGTAGCTTTTGAATCTCTTTTCTGCGTTTCTCTTTTTCTTCTTACTGTAATATCCTCCTAGGCACATTTCTTCTTGAAACACAATTTTTCTGGGTTACACTGTCCCAGAGAATTTTCTCCTGGCAAACCCCTCCAATTCTCCGCCGATTTTAGCTGTCTTGATATGTTCTTCCCATTTGCCTGTACTGTTCGAGAGTCTGAATTTGAGGCAAACATTCACACCTTTTGCATTTAGAATATATAAGATGTTATTTCAGGGCCTCGTGTCCTGTTATTTTCATCCAAAGCATTTGAGCCTAAAAGAATCTATTCCCCAAACTTCTTTATTCACATTTATGAGCATCTTGCAGTAACAATGGTAGATGTTATCATTTTTATATTACTTTGTAGATTGCAAAAGGCATCTGCAGGGTTACTTCATGTAGCTGTTTGACTTGCCTGCTCTGTATAAAGGTTCCAAGTATCTGATGGTCCTACCTCTCTTCTTTTGTAAGCTCATGGCTAGAGATGCCATTAATTCCTTCTACTCTGTTGTCTAGAATACTCTGCACACAATGGACACTCAATTTTCTGGATAGGTTTGTAAATCTCAGTTGTTAATTCAAATGTCCTCACTACAGATTTATTCTAATTTAAGAAAACCCAACACAAGACACTAGAATTTACAGACACGTATATTATTTGTACTACATAATGATTTATCACAGGACTTTCTCTAATAGCAAACTTCTTTAGTGTATTCAAGCTATTTTTATTTTAGAAAGCAATTTAATTTGTATGGAAAAATGCATGGACTGGAGTTAGTTGCATTGATTGGATGTAATAAGGACACTTGATTCTTAGAGACTTAAGTCTTAGCTACATAGCCTGGTAGTATGTCTTCTGATCATATAGCTATGTCATACATGAAGGTGACTTTGACATTATTACGAATGATAAGTTCTCAGTTTACAGAAATGAAATGTATGTAAGGATGGATAGTATAGAAGGAAGGAACAGTATTTTCCTGGGTTTCTGTTCAGAGCCTAAAATCTAGAATCTATCCTAAAATGGATACATTGGAAAGGAATTGCCGACACAGACACACACACACACACACACACACACACACACACACACGAGTAGTCTACCCTTCTCTCTCTACCCCTACTTTCTCGGGTAGGAAGAGGGAAGCCTGGAATGATCCTGCCTTAGCTTGAGGGCCTTGCTCGGTTCACTTCCTAGGCTTCTAGACTCTGTGAGACTCCATCTTTGCCCCAGTGGGTTTCACTTTTGCTGTGACCGAGCCACTCCCCGTCCCCAGGCCCAGACAAGGAAGCTATCAGGCCTTTCTGAGCTGGCCCCGCTCCTGGTTCAGCTCAGCCACATGGAACCCACCATGACTTGCTTTCCTCTAACTGAAACAGCCAACCTCTCAGTCCCCTCTTGCTCTCTCTCCCACTCTTGAAAGCCAATTTCCTGCTTCAATCTTATTCTTATGAATAGAAACTCGGAGCTTGCATGGAGAATGAGAAACTACTGTATCATAGGAAGCAATCACACTGAACACAAAAAGCCATTCAAAGTAATTAAACTACTCCCATCCCCTTTTCTATATTTCTTTTCAGCTTGGCACTGATGGGCTGTTTATCTTTGCCACCACAACTGTGGCAGCAGAGGAAACAGCAAGCCATTTTCTGCAAGGGCACATGCCGAGAAGGCAGAATTAAGACAAACGCTTTCATTCTTGGCTGCCAAAGCATTTTAGCTTCTGAAACGCAAGGGACAACGCCATTGCCCTGTGAAGAAATAAATAAATAAAGGCCCAGTGGCAAGAGAAGCTTCTGGGTGATTTTCCACTTGTTAGAGGAAAAGGGGGATGGGACCAGTGAGGAGCGGATTGGAGAGAAGAGCTCATTATCTTCCAGCCCCTAGAAGCTTTTGTTCTCTTCAGCTGCGCTAAGGAGGCTGCAGCTCTGCTCCCAGCTGTGCAGAATCTTGCAAGCAATCTAAGAAGAATGAATGTCTGAGACCAGCCATGTGACTCCAGCAGGCATCGCTCCAGGGAGATGACAACTGGGCAAGACAGTGAAGCCCCTAGATTCCCAGTGAGCAAGACTGAGCTAACAGGGCTTTCCATGTTAATACCTGCATGGATGCTTTTCCAGTACAGCTGCAGAAAGAGACTGCTGAGAGGTTTGCCTGAGGGCTATTTGCATTATTTTCCCCTTTATCCTGGCCCCAGACTGTCTATAACAGCTGCTGCACCGTGGAGAGCATCATGGGGGAGTTAAGTTGTAGAAAAAGGGAGGATCTCAGAGTGGCTCAATTGCATCTACTGCTCAGTTTCACAAATGCATCTTGAATGTGTTTCTTCTGTTGTGAAAATCAATGCTTCTTCAGAATAGCTGGTGTAACAGCTGGTGTTGGGACTTCAGTACGAGAGTTCAAGGAAATTTGCCTAAAGAAGGGCTTCTGGGCTGTCAATAAGTCACACACTCAGTCCACAGCTCTTTTGAGGTGAAAATTGAGAGGTGTGACACAGGACCAACATGAAAAACCTAACAACAGGTTCTCTGTGGAGGAGGCTGGACTGCTTAGAAACATACATCCCTTAAGGGTGGACTCTCACCTGCTACCTCTTATTTATTTTTTTGAGTTTCAAGCAACTTTCCTTCTAATAGACAACCTGACCCAGGTTGAAGATTTTTGCAGAGGATGGTCCATAAAATGCCAAATCAAGCTACACGGACCATGTCAAGTTTATTTGAGGACTAAGTAACTTGCATTCCACTGCTGAGGGCTGCCCCACTCGCCACTGCACCCATAGATTTACCATGGTAGATTTAACTTCCTGGTTGAGGGAAACACCAATTTCAGAGTAGCCCCAGAAGCCTTGCCTCCTCTCCCTCTCCAGTCCCTGTGGCCTTGCAGAGAGCTGCCTGTTTGGTTTAATCTGGGGAGCTGGCACCTCTCCCGTTCCCTACTGTCTGGCCGGCACTATTCAGCATTCTTGTTTTTGTATCTGTCGTTATCTTTTGTATGCAAAGAGGTTTAATGTGCAATAAATGTAAATGAGCAGTGTATATTTTGTGTTTTATTAACTTCCTTTTGAGCCTGTTGTCAGTGACTACTCTGCCTTGCCAGGATTCATCAGCAAGACCCCCCGGCACGTAGTTTCTGCAATCACCCAGTGGGTTCCTCTTGCCTGCTGCCCAGATCGAGTAGATTTATCAAGAAAGGGGAATTGCAATAGAGAAAGAGTTTTACACATGTAGAACTGGCTAATGGAAGACTGGAGTTTTATTATTACTCAAATTGGCTTCCTCCAAAATTTGGAGGCTAGAGTTTTTCAAAGATAGTTTGAGGAGGGGGTTGGTTAGGGAATTAGTACTGGTGATTGGTTGGAGGTGCCATCATGGGATTGTGGAAAACGGTTCTTATGCACTGAATCTGCTTCTGTGTGGGGCCACAGGATAGGTTGGTGGGTCCTGGTGGAGCCATTCATCATCAGAAATGCAAAACCCAGGAAAGGCATCTCAAACGGCCAGTCATAGGTTCTGCAATTGTGATATTATCTGCAGGGGTAATTGGGGAGGTTGCAAACCTTGTGGCCTCTAGAGTAATGGCTGGTGATTGTTTAAGTCTACACCTTAGCAGACTTCAGGCTCCTCATCCTCCTAACGTGATGGTCTCTCATTAGTTTTATAAACACAGTTTAGTTTTGTGGAAGGGCTATTATCATTCAAACTAAAAACTAAATGTCTCCCAAAGTTAACTTGGCCCAAGTCTAGAAATGACTAAGGGCAGTTTAGAAGTTAAAGGCAAGATGGTGGTAGATTAGATCAGATCTCTTTACTGTCATAATTTTCTTACTACTATAATTTTTTGCAAAGCTGGTTTTGTCTCCTTTGCTTGCCCCATCCCATTTCCAAAAGCTGCGTTGCCCAAGTTCTATTTCTGCAGAGCCCACTGTGCCCTCCTCTAGCTTTCAGGGTGAAGGGTACACATACACTTTCCATGGCAAAGTCTTTCTGGGATCGTTTACTTCAACCATTGCCCAGATTTGACCTATCTTATGTGTGACTGTTACAGCAGATGGAGAACTACTGAAACTATTTCCTCAATTTAGGTAACATCACATGTTGCTACCTAGATGTGAACATAAATCTTTTCTTCCCTACTTAAATCTTTTTAAAAGATCCAGTCTTGTAATAATTTCACCTGCTTTGCAAAAGTATTCAATATGCTAAATAAAAATGATAATTCAATTTATTCTTGCAGTAGGAATCCTCGTAAGGTATAGGGGAGATGGGGTAAGGTCTACTGAAAAAGAAATTGAGTCTGTGGGGATAATGGAAAAAAAAATCTCAGAATTCTTGACTCTCAGGGCAAGTGCACTGGCATTCAAATGTCATTGGGTTTAATGTGCCTCCTAAAGTACTTACCTGACTACTTAGGATTGCTTCAAGTAAGGTGGAGACATTTCAATTCTGACTTTTGGGTGAGAATTGAGAGTAGCACATTCATGGAAAATGTGTTTTTATAATATCTCCTAAGAGGCTTAACCAGTAAACATTTCTAATTTGAGAACCAGAGTACAGTTGCAAGTCAGACACTGGGCTGGCTGGGGGAAACACTGTGCTGAGAGAGTGCAGCCGTCACAATCATGGAAGGTGGGGGATGGCCATGACTGCTCCAAAGCTGCTGGTATACACTAGGGGACACAGAGAATTCACTGCTGCAGAGTGCAAATGTCTTCCTTCCCAGACCTGGCAATGCCTTCAAGTAAGGGATTTCAAGTATTCCTGGATGGATTCCTTTATCTGCTATTGTATAAATGATTCTAAACTTTTCTGAGTAATTGATAAGGAAGGAAAATGGGTTAGATATATCAGAATTGTATGCAGTGCAGCAAACTTCTGTAAATGCTGCCTCAAAAAAAACTGCAGCCCTCACTGTGGTACTTCTCTAACTCACAATCCAAATGAGTATGCACAGAGTAATGGAGTTCCTGCTTCAGAGTTGACTTAAAAAAAAACACATCTTTTATATTGAGATATAAATCACATAGTGTATTAGTCTGTTCTCATGCTACCAATAAAGACACATTGAGACTGGGTAATGTATGAAGGGTAGAGGTTTAACGGACTCACAGTTCCACATGGCTAGGGAGGCCTCACAATCATGGTGGAAGGCAAGGAGGAGCAAAATCATGTCTTACATGGATGGCGGCAGGCAAGAGAAGAGGTCTTGTGCAGGGGAGCTCCCCTTTATAAAACCAACAGATCTCATGAGACTTATTCACTATCATGAGAACAGCATGGGAAAGACCTGCCACCAAGATTCAATTACCTCTCACTGGGTCCCTCCCATGACCCGTGGGAATTGTGGGAGCTACAATTCAAGATGAGATTGGGTGAGGACACAGCCAAACCATATCACACAGTATACACTGCAGCCATGTAAACTATACAATTAGTTGTTTTTTTAGTATACTCACAGAGCTGAGCAACCATTACGCAGCAATTCTAGAACGTTTTCATTTGCTGCTTGTATCTGGTAGCAGTTACTCCTCAGCCCTGGGTGGTGGCTCACACCTGTAATCTCAGCAGTTTGGGAGTCTAAGGTGGGAGGATTACTTGAGAACAGAAATTTGAGACCAGCCTGGGAAATATCGCAATACTCCTGTTTCTACAAATAGTAATAATAATACAAAGTAAAAGTAGAAATATAATAATCCTATTATAAATATTTATGTACAAAGTTTTATAGGGACATGTGTTTCCACATCTCTTGTGTATATGCCTAGGAGCGAAATTACTGGTTCATACAGTAACTCTATATTTAGCATTTTGAGAACTGCCAAACTGTTTTCCAAAGTGACTGCACTACATTACATTTTTTACCAGTAATTCATGAGGGTTCCAGTTTCTTCACATCCTACCAATGCTTTTTTTTTTTTTTTTGAAATGGAGTCTTACTCTGTCACTCAGGCTGGAATATAGTGGTGGGATCTCAGCTCACTGCAACTTCCTCCTCCTGGGTTTAAGCGATTCTCATGCCTCAGCCTCCCGAGTAGCTGGCTTGCACCAACATGTCTGGCTAATTTTGTATTTTTAGTACAGACGGGGTTTCACCATGCTGTCCAGGGTGGTCTTGACCTCCCGACCTCAAGTGGTGCACCCGCCTCGGCCTCCCAAAGTGCTGAGATTATAGACGTGAGCCACAGTGCCCAGCCTAATGCTTGTTACTCTCATTTTTGTCCTAGCCATTCTAGTGGGCATCAAGTGGCACCACTCTGTGGTTTTCATATACATTTCTCTAATGGCTAATGATGCCAAGCATCATTTCCTGTGCTTATTCATTTGTGTATCTGCTTTTGAGAAATGTTTGTTTAGGTTCTTTTTCTATTTTAAAATTGGATTATCTTTTTATTGCTGAGTTGTAAGAGTTATTTATATGTTCTGGATAAAATTCCTTATGTAAAAGATTTGCAAATATTTTCTCCCATTCTGAGGTTGGATTTTACACTTTCTTAAGGATATTATTTGTAGCATAAAGGCTTTTAAATTTTGAGAAAGCTCAATGTATTTTTTTTCTTTGTTGCTTGTGCTTTGGGTGATGTATTCCAGAGATAACATTACAGTATAAAATACAAAGAGCTCCCAGGTATATTGGCATACATTTGGGACAAAAAGAAGGGCAAGACTACATGGCTAATTAAGCTATTTCACTTAATATATAGATCTGTTTTTACTGATATTTATTTATTTATATTTGAGACAGAATTTCACTCTTCTTGCCCAGGTTGGAGTGCAATGAAGGATCTTGGCTTACTGCAACCTCTGCCTCCCAGGTTCAAGTGACTCTTTTGCCTCAGCCTCCCTAGTAGCTGTGGTTACAGGTGCGCACCACCATGCCTGGCTAATTTTTATATTTTTCATAGAGACGGGGTTTCACCATGTTGGTCAGGCTGGTCTCAAACTCTTGACCTCAGGAGATCCGCCCACCTTGGCCTCCCCAAGTGCTGGAATTACAGGCATGAACCACCATGCCTGGACTACTGATTTTGTTTTTAAAAGAATTCTGCAGTTACACATGTTTTAAATTTACACAAATATTTTGTTTGTACGTATTATATCTTCATTTAAGGAGAGAAGGAAGTTTTATGAATACTTTTCTATAGATTTAAAAGCATGCCCTATATTAACTGTGATTTAAACAGAGTTTCCCTGTATAGAACTTAAAGTCCTTCCCTCAGTTTTGTTTTTGTTTCATAATATTCTTATACATGAGGATGTTGATGTATCACTATCCAAACCATCCTTGGTGGTAAGCTCCCTGAGAAGGCTTAGTTCTGTTTTCTGGTGACTATAAGTGCTCAATTTTTTCATGATTTGTAGAAGTGGATCAAAGTAGGCAAGATCAAGACTTGTGCAAATTAAATAAGAAAATTAACATAACAATTAAACTCTTAAACACTCAAGAGATTTGCTTTAATAAGATTGAGAGCTACCTATTTTGTTTGCGACAATGATCCTGTAAGGCTGGGCAGCTGAATGAGATTATTTCCAATTCTTCGTACTAGAGTACATATATGTTACCCAGCAGCAGCTGTAAAGGCAAAAAATACTGTTATTTTTTTTTTCTGAATAAATAAGAAATCAAGGCTGGGAGTGGTGGCTCATGCCTATAATCCCAGCAATTTGGGAGGCTGAGGTGGGCAGATCATGTGAGGCCAGGAATTTGAGACCAGCCTGGCCAACATGGTGAAACCCTGACTCTACTAAAAGTACAAAGATTAGCTGGGCATGGTGGCGCACGCCTGTAGTCTCAGCTACTCGAGAGGCTGAGGCAGAAGAATTACTTGGGCTTGGAAGGTGGAGGTTGCAGTGAGCCAAGATCGTGCTACGGCACTGTGACCTGAGTGACACAGCCAGACCGTGTTTCAAAAGAAATCAGTCAATCAATCAATCAATCAGTGGTTGTTTAGAGTTTGATAGTTATGATCTCCTGGTGCTGAATGGACATGTGAAAGTCTGCACTATCAAAATTGTATTAAAAAATAGTGTGGATAAGGGCTGTCATCTTAGGCTATTTTCTGTTGTTTTAACAGAATACCACAGAATGTGTAATTTTTAACGAACATAAATGTATTTGGCTCACAGTTCTGGAGGCTGGAAGGTCCAAGAGCACGGCACTGGCACCTGGCAAGGGTCATCCCCTGGCTGGAGGTGACAGGCAGAAGCAAGGACATGAGACAGAGAGAAAATCAGGCTGAACTCATTACTTTGTCAGGAAACCACTCCCACAATAATTAACCGACTCCTGCAATAATGACATTAATCCATTCATGAGAGTGGAGCCCTCATGACCTAATTACCTCTTAGAGGCTCCACCTCTTAGTACTGTCACACTGGCAATTAAATCTCCAAAAATGAACTTTTGGGGGATGCATTCAAACAACAGCAGCTGTATTAGTCTGAGTTCTACAGAGAAAAAGAACCAATAGGCAATATGTGAAATAGGAAATTGGCTCACATGGTTATAGAGGCAGAGAATTCCCAAGATCTGCAATTGGCAAGCTTGAGATCCAAGAGAGCTGTTAGTATAGTTCCAGTCTGGGTTCAAGTGCCTGAAAACCAGGTGAGATGATGATGTTAGTTCCAATCTGAGTCCAAGTTTGAAGACAGAAGAAGACTGATAGCTTAGTTTGAAAACAGGCAGAGAGAGAAAAATTTTCTCTTCGACTTTTTGTTTTATTTAGACTTTTATTAGACTGGAAGAGGCCCACCCAGTGAGGAGGATAGTCTACTTCAATTAGTCTATGAATTCAGATATTAACCTTATCTAGAAACACCCTCATAGACTCACCTAAAATAATGTTAACCAAATATCTGGATACCTCATGGCCCAGTTAAGCTGACACATGCAATTTACTATCACAAGGGTGTTGTAATGGCTTAGCTCCATATGCCTACTCTGCATTCTGTGCTAAACTTCCTGGAAAATAATTTCTTAAAGTATAACCTTAAGGTACACAGTGAGGTGATGTGATTCCCATAAATTGCAATTCCATACGTTTATTACTTAGGATATGAAAATATTCTAAAGAAAGAAATGTTTCAAAGGGGCAGGATAAATTTTAATCAGCTCTTGCTTTCATACCTACTCTGCCATCCTCTCAGACCACTTCTTATTATAAATTCACATAATTGGAGAAGGTTGAAACAGTGCCCGGGATTCAGGATACTATGTGAAGCTACTAATCCTTCCAGTGAGCAATTGGGCTTTCCTTCTGTACACAGTTGGGAGACAAGGTTCTCATGGCAGGAAGTGCTAGTGGGCCTGAATTTAATTATTACAAACTCTTGCATTAATAAGTGCAAATCCAGCTCCAGC
The DNA here is from genome assembly GCA_963574635.1 of Cheracebus regulus. NCBI lineage: Eukaryota > Metazoa > Chordata > Mammalia > Primates > Pitheciidae > Cheracebus > Cheracebus regulus. The sequence continues at coordinate 33,718 of CAUYQU010089254.1, read as the reverse complement.
AGGCCAAGAATACAGCCTTCAATCTGGGCTCATGCGTAAAAATCACCAACACCTTCAAACATGAAGAACTCTTCATATTACTAGTGTTGCCATTTTGGAAATGTCAATGGTTGCTCAGAGTGTCCCCATAGGTTTTGGTTCAGGGATCTGAAGTGAGAAAAAATGGCATTAGCTTTGTAAGCCCCCTTATAGAGCATGCATGCTCTTTCTGCCTTCATGTCCATATCTCTCAGGAATATTTTAAGCTCCTCTGGCAAGTGAACACACCTTCTACTGACTATAGGATATTAACAGGTTATACAAACAGTGAACCAGTGAAACTAATTGAAAGTAGAAAAGTTTAGTCAAACAATTATTTAGAGTCTGGGAGAGGGGACTGGGAGGCAGTGGACAGCAGGGAACAGGCATCACAGTATCAGATCATAAGTTTTAAAACGTATTCTTCTCAGTGAACTTACTGGATGTATGAGCAGGTTTCTATGAAACCGAAGCAGCCAACTGACATGGTCGATTCAGTCAATTAGCACTGGCTTCTTTTCAGGCTTGTTTTTTGAGGTTCATGTAAATTATGCAGGGTTTGAGGCAGGATTTTGGGCTGGTAAAAACATTGCCGAGAGCAGTCTCTTTGCCCACTTTGCAGTCTTAGGATCTGCAAATCCTATGATTGTGTAGTCTTAAGAATTGCAGAAATAGTAAATAATTCCCAACTTTGTCATGGGAGGGTTAGCATAGAGATGAAATTCGTTCTGGTTTTGAAAACCCCAAACTGACACAATATGGAGCCAGAAGAGAATGGGCTCAATGATCATGAATCCAGTTGTTGGCCTCTTTCTGCCAGACAGAAACTTAGAATATGGGTAAAAAGGCTGAAACATTTACACATTTTCTTGCATATGTTTAAATCACAAGGCAATGATTTGTGACTATCCCGTCTTCTGCCTCCTTCAGTCACATGTCAACTCATCTGCCTTGGAATTCCCTTGCCATTTTGTGCTTATCATTATTACCTATACTTTTTCAATCAGGTAGTATGGTTATTTGAGCACTTCTCTGACTTCATTTTACTTTATATATTCTTTTTGTATGCAAGAGTGTTAATATTTATCTTTTTATATTTTCTGTTCTCCCGTACAGTAAATTATGCATATATTTTGCAAAAAAGACGACTGAATGTATACTCACTTCAATTTGAACTATAGTAGCCTGCATGTAGAGCAAAAGGAATGACCACAGCTCATAAAGAGACAGTATACTCAAGAATGCTAGTAAATTTGAAAATAAAAAAAAAAACATTTAAAACAGGTTTGCAATGGGGGTAGCTTGTGTAGAAGGAAGATAGATGTAAATTATAAGAAAGTGAGAATGAGAAACACTTGTCCAGAGTTCTTCTAACTGAATGCTCAGAGACTCTGGTGTGGGTTTGCCAAGAGTCATAGAGAACATGACTACCAAGGAGTGAACACACTTTGCAACACATACTCACTTTGCTCAAGGCCTCACTTCAAGACTGTGGCAGAGCTGGGACTGAAATCCAGATTTCCTGGCTGCTGAGTTCAGTGCTCTTTTTCTCCACCATACTCCAGCATCACATACATATTTCATTTAGGTCAAAATGATAAAGAAAGTAGAGGTTTGGGTATGAAGAACAAATTCTGATTTCTTTGCAATATTGTCAGAAATGCTCCTGGAATAGGAAAACGTAGTAAAGGATACAAAAAGAGAGAAATAGACAATTTCGTATTTTTCTCTTACGCTACTTTTGTATCTTTTAACATATAAAAGACCAGATGAAAGTTGCCAGATGAAATTCTATGCATCTAATTGATGCAATAGGAAGAAAATTGCATACACTATCCTCAAAATACAGCCTGGTGAATATAATAATAATATTATTATGATCATCTTTCAGTTGAGGAGACGGGATTAGAAAAGTTAAGCATTGGCTGAAGTCACAAACAAACAGAAGGGGGCTGAGTTAGGACTCAAACCCAGCCAGCTGTCCATTCCACCATCACTGAGATAACACATAGCCTTATAAATGGGGAAGAGTTTTGGTGTTTTCATGAATAGAGAAGTAAAATCTTACTCTTAAAAGAAACCACAAGTTTCTTAGTGTGTGTCCTTGATTTTCTTTGAAAGTATGATTTTAAACCATGAAATGAAATATTCTTTAAGAGCAAAGTAATGGTTTCAATAAGATTTCAGTTATTCCTGCTTTAAGTGCTCTGTGCACCTATTATTTATTTATTTAAGGCCCTACCAATTAAATAAATCTCATTGAACACACTACCATTATTACAATTACTTTTTCTCTAGTTATTATTTGCTGTTATTACCATTATGAAAATCATATATAAAAACTCTAGAAAATGGTCTTTTCTGGTTGTTAAAATAAAATGTTGTATTTTAGGGATGTCAGTTCATATTTGAAACTTGATTTTGAGCTACATTTGAGTTAAGAACCTAGAAGGGATGAAGTCTAGAGTGACCAGTGTTCAGAAACACAGAAATAATTTTACCATGACTACTAAGTCTTGGTCTCAAGATAAGTCATTTTATTTTCACTTGTAGTTAAAGATACCTTTATAGAGAAAAGCTGTAGACTATAGAAATTACATCTATAAAGGCATTTCTTCTCATTCTCATTGTCTTTTTCTTAGAAGACCATCAAATAGGAAAGTCATGGAATGAACTTAGGTATCCATCAACAGTGGGTTGGATAAAGAAAATGGTGTTTACGCACTATGGAATGCTTTGCAGTCATAGAAAAGAATGAAATCATGCTCCTTGCAGGAACATGAATGCAGCTGGAGGCCATTATCCTAAGTGAATTGACTCAGGAGCAGAAAACAAAATACTATATACCCTCACTGATAAGCAAGAGCTAAACACTGGGTGTTCGTGAACATAAAGATGGCAACAACAGACACTGGGGACTACTAAGGGGTGGGAGGGAGGCGAATATTAAAAAACTGTTGGGTAATATGCTCAGTACCTGGGTGGCAGGATGATTTGTACCCCAAACCTCAGCATCATGCAATATACCCAGGTAACAAACCTGCACATGTACCCCCTAAATCTAAAATCAAAATTGAAAAAAAAGATCATCAAAACTTTAAGACACTTCTTTTAGCTTTGCTGTTTTGCTTTGGGCTGTTGATGTTACAGAATCCCCCAGGGTGCAAGAGGAAAATCTTAGATCTATAGAATGAGAATTACAGAAGATTGTTTGCTTTTTAATTTTAATTTTAATTAATTAATAATTTATTTTTAATTTTTTGAGATGAAGTCTCACTCTTGTCTCCTAGGCTGGAGTGCAATGGCGCGATCTTGACTCACCACAACCTCCACCTTCTCGGTTCAAGCGATTCTCCTGCCTCAGCCTCCTGAGTAGCTGGGATTACAGACATGCACCATCACACCCAGCTAATTTTGTATATTTAGTAGAGATAGGGTTTCTCCATGTTGGTCTGGCTGGTCTCGAACTTCCAACCTCAGGTGATCCTTCCACCTTGGCCTCCCAAAGTGCTGGGATTACAGGAGTGAGCTACCGCGCCTGGCCAAGAAGACTGTTTAAACGAGAGAGAAACTCTTCCAAGATTCTTTTTCATAGCTCATGGATCACTACTGTTTTAAAAAAAAATACACTTTTTGTGTCTCTTATTTTTGTATGTCTTCACGCTATCTAATAAGCCTTTTTTTTTTTTTTTTGAGACAAAGTTTCAGTCTTGTTCCCCAGGCTGGAGTGCAATGGCGCAATCTTGGCTCACTGCAAACTCTGCCTCCTGGGTTCAAGCAATTCTCCTGCCTCAGCCTCCCGAGTAGCTGGGATTACAGGCGTGTGCCACCATACTTGGCTAATTTTTATATTTTTAGTAGAGATGGGGTTTCACTGTGTTGGCCAGGCCAGTCTCAAACTTCTGACCTCAAGTGATCTGCCCGCCTCAGCCTCCCAAAGTGCTAGGATTACAAGCATGGGCCACTGCACACAGCCAGGCCATTTTTTAATGCTAAATATTTCTAGGGATTGATGTAGACTGAATCCTCAAGTCTTGGCACCTCTGCATGATTGAGATTTGTCTTGGATGGTTCAGAAATAATTTAAAAACATTAACCTATGTCATATTGGGATCGAGTTTATGAAAGGGATCTGTAATTGTGAATGAAAAGAACTTCAATTCTGTCATGATTTAATATTTAACTCCCAGATCATTGTCACTTCGGCCTAAAAAAATCAGTGTAGAACTTTTTACAAAATATCATTACTCACAGAATTCAAACATGTTATAGGTATTACAATATCACTGAATCCTCTTGGTAATAGGACCTAGTGCCAGAGCCACTGGCCCTGTAGCCTGTACCAGCGACAGATGTTCTTCAATTCTGGACTCCAGTGAAAAGTTTCATCCTTGATAAATGAAGCAGAGCAACACCCTCAAATGTGCTGTCTGTTGATTTCAAAATTGGCCCACTCAAGTATTGAGCCTCTTTTGTATTAAATCTTTTAATAAAATTTTTTCACTTTTATAGATTCAGGGGTACATGTGCAGGTTTGTTATATGGATATAATGCGTAGGGAAGGGGGAGGGTGTTTGGGCTTCCAGTGTATTCATCAATTGAATAGTGAACACTGTACCCAATAAGTAATTTTTCGAACCTTGCCCTCCTCCCACCTTAACCCCTTCTGGTGTCCCCAGTGTCTATTATTTCCTTCTGTAGGTCCATGTACACACGTTGTTTATATCCCACTTATAAGTGAGTACATGTGATATTTGATTTTCTGTTTCTGAGTTACTTCAATTAGGATAATGATCTCCAGCTCCCTCTATGTCGCTACAAAAGACATAATTAAATTATTATGGCTGTGTCGTATTCCATGGTGTATTATATATGGTGTATTTTCTTTATCCAATCCACTGTTGACGGATACTTACGTTGATTCCATGACTTTGCTGTTGTGAATAGTGCTGTGATAAACATGTAACTGCAGGTGTCTTTTTGATATAACTGTTTGTTTTCCTTTGGATAGATACCCAGTAGTGGGATTGCTGGATCAAATGATAGACCTATTGTTCGTTCTTTTAGAAATCTACACGCTGTTTTCCATAGAGGTTATACTAATTTACATTAGCACCAGCAGTGCATAAGTGTTTCCTTTTCTTGCTAGTATCTACTATTTTTTTTGTCTTTTTAATAATAGTGATTCTGACTGGTGTGAGATGGTATCTCATTGTGGTTCTAATTTGCATTCCTCTGATTATTAGTGAGGTTGGGCATTTTTTCATATGCTTTTTTGTGGGCCTCTTTTATACTGATAGGGGGTGCATGGTAGAACAACTTGTCTTTCACTTTGGATGTGATATCCAGCCCAGACTACCGGACTTCCGGAAGTTCACTGAGTTGGATCTTCTTGGAGTTTATTTCCCATCCTCTGTTACAACTATGTCTTACCAAGGCATTGAGGTTGCCTGCTACTTATTGCTAACCAGGTTCTATCAGTATAATGTAATCAAGCAGAGCAGTCCAGCATGATATCCTATGAGAAGGTAAGACAACCCAGGTCCCTGTGAACAAAATGTTAGCCAAGGGTTAGATAGCTGATGTGGCCCTGGAGCAAGAGAGTAAAATTATACTCCTGATGAAAAAGTGCAAGTAAACCACTTCTGACAATTTCTCCTTCATACTTTAGAAAATAAAGCATTTTCGAGATTAGCACTGCATGCCAGGCGCTTCAGTAAGTATTGATTTGCTCTAGTGAAAAGAGTACATCTGGCCAGAGCCGTGGTTTCTACCTGTAATCCCAACGCTTTGGGAGACCAAAGTGGGAGGATCTCTTGAGGCCAGGGGTTCAAGACCAGCCTGGGAAACATAGCAAAACCCTTTCCAAAAATAAAAATGAAAAAATTAGCTGAATGTGACGGCACACGTTTATAGTGCCAGCTACTTGGGAAGCTGAGGCAGGAGGATCACTTGAGTTCAGCAGTTCAAGACAGCAGTGAGTTATAATCACACCACTGCTCTAGCCTGAGTGACAGAGTGAGACCCTGTCTCAAAAAGAAAGATAAAACACGAATAAACAAAGATATATAAAAGAGACTACATTTGGAATAAAAGATTAATTTTCTGATTAAGTTTGTGAAAATTTACCATTCTCATTCAAGACCTTTCTGCCCCACCTCTTTTTTTTTGAGACAGAGTCTTGCTCTATCGCCCAGGCTGGAGTACAGTGGTACGATCTCAGCTCACTGCAACCTCCCCCTTCCAGGTTCAAGCAATTCTCCTGCCTCAGCCTCCCATGCCTGGCTAATTTTTGTATTTTTAGTAGAGACAGGGTTTCACTATGCTGGCCAGGGTGGTCTTGAACTCCTGACCTTGAGTGATCTGCCTGCCTTGGCCTCCCATAGTGCTGGGATTACAGGCATGAGCCACAGTGTCTGGCTAAGACCTTTCTGTCTTTTGTGAAAGCAAAACCAAGAGTCAAATGGGGATGATAAGAATGATCATTTCTGCATCTTTCCAGTTTTTGATGATAGCGGTAATTGCTGCGACTCCCCAGGAATGTGGTTTTGGTTCCAGTTTACTATCGTGGTAGAAATATGGGGCTCCACAGGCCTCCTGTAGGCTCTGGAAGCCATGTAGAAACCCATGTAGACGTTCCAGTGGTTGCTGGGCATCTATAGTTCAACTGCCTATTCTTGGGGAAAATAACCACAGAAAGGATTTGCAGATTAAGTGGGCCCTTTATGAAATAGACTGAGGCAAAAATTTATTATACAACATACATAAGCACCAGTAGATCTCAGGATATTCTTGGAGGTAAAAATTAACTCTGAACCAGTGTCCAGTAATCCCGGAAAGGTCTGGTTGTATTACTGAGCAAAAGGAGCTCACTGCCCGATGCTCTCGAAGCCTGGGCTTGACAGGGTTTTTGAGAAAAGAAAAGCTTTTTATTGCAAGTCGACTCACAAGGAGACAGGAGTCAGGCTCCTATCTAGCTCCCTGTGTTGGCTCCACGGCAGTAATTTTATTAGAAAAGGTTTAGGGGCTGGATTATGGGATTAGCAGGTGATTGGTGGAAGGAAAGAGAGGTCTAGAAAGTCCTCAGGCATGTACAGTCATCTCTTCCTGCCTCTTTGTTGGTTTCATGTGTAAATTTGGAGGGAGCTGGTATGAGGCATGGAAATTTAGGCTGTGATGTCAGCAAGTTTGTTTTGTGCAAACATGCAGCTATAGTGGTTTCAACTAACTTCAGCCAGTTTTGTTATCTTACAAAGGAAAGAAGTTTCAGTAAGTTGTTTCTTTTCTTATTCGCCATTCTGTAAACTCAAGAATTTCTACTAGTTTTTTTTCTCAGTATTTTGGGCACAGTTTCAGTCATTTCCTTTTCCCCTGGGCACAGTTATTTCAGGAAGTGGTGGCACTTTACTTTGGTATGTCCAGACAATTTACAAAACATAATATTGCATGGACTTTCCTCCATGGTGCAATCTTCTCTTTATTCATGTGCCTCTGTGAAATGATCAGTTCTGGAGTTAGATGAGGGTCTCAAATCATCTCTCTATTTCCCTGGTCTAGAGTTTAAATTCAGTTATAAAAATCAATTAGGATGTTAGAGGACAGGGCATATATTTGGACTCTAGGTACCTTACAATCAGTTATCCATGTCAAAAAAACCATGTGTCAAACCATTCTGATTACCACGAGCCTTGCTGCCTGTTATGATGACTATGTTTACTCTATTTCTGGCAGTTAGGTAGTGATAGTTATCCTCTGCCTGGCCTCAATTCCATCATCTTAATGGAAATAAGAGAGCTCATTACAATGGCAGCATCTCTTAACCTTATCTGTGGCCAATGGAGTGAAGCCAAAATAGCACTTTTCAAGAATCTCAGGGCTTCCCAACTATGTATTTCTCAAAACAGTGGTGAATAGACAATTCTCAAAAGAAGATATACAAATAGCCAACAAACATATGAAAAAATGCTCAACATCACTAATTATCAGGGAAATGCAAATGAAAACCGGTGTGATATCACCTTTCTCCTGCAAGAATGGCCGTAATGAAAAAATTAAAAAACCGTAGATGTTGGCATGGATGCAGTGATCAGAGAACATTTTTACACTGCTAGTGGGAATGTAAACTAGTACAGCCACTGTGGAAAATAGTATGGAGACTCCTTAAAGAACTAAAAGTAGAACTACTATTTGTTTCAGCAATCCCCACTATTGGGTATCTACCCAGGGGAAAATAGGTCATTATGTGAAAAAGATACTTGCACACACATTTATAGCAGCACACTTCGCAATTGCAAAATCATGGAGCCAATCCAAATGCCCATCAATCAAGAAGTGGTTAAAGAAACTCTGGTATATATATACACACAATGGAATACTATTCAGCTATAAAAAGGAATGAATTAATGGCATTTGCAGTGACCTGAATGAGACTGGTTACTATTATTCCAGGTGAAGTAACTAAGGAATAGAAAACCAAACATTGTATGATCTCACTGATATGTGGGTCTAAACTATGAGGATGCAAATGTATAAGAATGTTACAATGAACTCTCAGGACTTGGGGTGAAGGGTGGCAGGGGGTGAGGGATAAAAGACTACAAATAGGGTAGAGTGGATACTGCTCGGGTGATGGGTGGGCCAAAATCTCACAAATCATCATCAAAGCACTGACTCATGTAACGAAACACCAGCTGTACCCTGAAAACCTATGGGAAAAAAACTGTGGTCAAAGGAGAGCCTGCTGGCCTTACTAGGATGGATAAGCAAGTCACCTGTGATAAATCCATTTCCATACTTTTTCTTCCTGTTTCTCATATCCAGGAATTTCTAGTATCTAAATGTTATTTTGTGTTGACCACACTGAGTCTATGTTTCAGCCAAGTGGAACATATGTATGATAGGAATGAAGAACAAGGAAGATTGCCATTCATTTGTTCGTAGCTGCCACAGCAATGTTGTTTTAGGGTATTTGAGCAAGGCATGGCCAGACAGTTCTCTCACCAGACTGGGAGAACTCACAGTCTCCCAGTGATAAGGAGGTTCATTAGCCCTTCAAATTGATAGAAAGTGAAATTATTAAATTCTGCCAAATAATGTCATTTAAATTCTTAGGGTGCCACACTTTTGCAGTCTTTCATATAAGAAATGTCTTGAAACTGGAATTTTGGAAACCATGGAATATCTAGCATCCTGTAGGATAAGTGTCAGTTTGATTTGAGCTTATGTAAAGCCCATGACTAGAAGACATGAGATATATTTAGGGCATAGAAGCTATAGGATTTTCGGCCATGCTTTGAAAATGATGCCCAGGAGGGCCTAGAATAACAGCGTTTTGTTCAATGTTTTGTACAAAGTTGCATTATTATAATTTTGTTGAAAGAAAGTTGGTTACATTATATGATACTTTACTTAAAGTTGCATGTTCCAAGAATATATTGATGACCACATGTGAAGATTTACTATACATGAATATTAATTATCTTGCCCAGTGCCCAGCTCCAACCCACTAATGCAAGAATAAGACATTTTTATCTCTTTTCTTCACTGCTGTATACTCTGCTCAGAAAAGCACTTGGATCACAACAGGTACTCAATAAATAGTGGTTGCAATAATAAATAAGTAGTCCTTGTTTTATGAAGTTTATATTAAATGGAGGAGAACAACATTAAACATTCATATATAATCTCTCAACTAAAATCTAAATTTGAATCTGTTCTAAATTGTATTGTTCTGTTGTCAATTTGATTAACCTAGAAATTATTTTTTCCAGAATTCCTTTCTCTGTGGGTCGTGGGTCCACAGAGGCAAGTTCCCCTTTGAAGTCAGGTTAGCAGCTTATCTTGTTTGGTTTCTTGGATTTCCTGGGAGGCTGTTTCTCACCTATGCCAATGCTTAAGGAGAACTAGTTAATAACTCTTTTCTAATACTTCAATCACCCACTTTGAGAATTCACATAAGTCCCTCCTTTAATTACATAGTGTCTAATTCCTATTCTAAATGCTTTATCCTCCAACACTCATAATCAACTCTTTCAGGAGATAAAGTAAGAAATCAGCAATCTTTCAAATCACATACAGAAAATAGTCTGCATTGAATTTTTTGAGAGATGGCATGTCTGTCTCAAGTATGGCAATTCCTGAAACATTTTCTTGGGTTCTTTTGACTATTTGCCTTTTTTTTTTTTTTTTTTTTGCCTCACAGACTGATACTAGACATAGGAAAAATGTGATGTAGCTGAGTGGATGAGATCATTTAGGGAAAAAGCATATTGGGAGAAATGAGAATCTTTATGACAAATCCTTGAGACACTCAAGAACTTCTTCAACAGACAAAGTAGATAAATCTGAAAAGTAGACACAGTCGGAGAGGCCAAAGAGGCAGAGGGAGAGCCAGGAAAGTGTCGTGCCTTGAAAGTCAAGGAAATTTTGTGCAAGGTGGTGTAGAAACTTACACTTCAGTAACTTTGACATATTTGATATTTTTTGTGAAAGTGTATCTTTAAATTGAACAAGATAAGAGTTTTCATTAAAAAAAGTTTGATTTCATAGTTGGATTCTCATAAAGTGAGGAAATCTTCAAGGCTCAAAGAAAAGAAAACGAAGAAAACAATGTAAGCTGAAACTAAAATGGTGAACAAGGAACACATTTAGAGAGATCCCCTGCAGGTCTTTTACACAATGTGTATAACTTTTCTTTGTAAGTATGTTTCCCTGAGAAATGTGAACATATCCTTATACTTGTAGAAAAAGTGCTTCAGGCAGATGACAAAATGAAGGAATTGAATTCAAGATTTCCAGATGTAACCCATGAAATTGGGAATGAACTGGAATGATTTCAGATACGTAGAACCCTTGACTTTAGCAGAAGAAAAACGACATACTTTCCAGAGGAATATGTTCTCAAAGGAGACTCCCAGATTTACCACAAATTAAAATCAAACATTGTAATTGTTAATCCTCTTAGCCTAACTTGACTGGTCTGAAAGATACCCAGATAGCAGGTAAAGTACTATTTCTGGATACATCTGTGAGGATATCTGCAGAAGAAATTGACATTTCAGTCAGACTAAGTAAAGAAGATCTGCATTCACTAATGTGAGCAGGAATCATTCAAACTTTTGGGCATCCAGATAGAACAAAAAAGATGGAGGAAGGGCAAATTTATTGTTGGCTTGAGCTGGGAAATTCATCTTCTCCTGCCCTTGGACTCCAGTGCTCCTGGTTCTTGGGCTTTCAGAAATAGATTGGGATCTACACCATTGGCCTCCTGATATTCAGGTCTTCAGACTTGGACTGAATTATACCACTAGCTTTCCTGGTTCTCAACTTGCATACGGTGGATTGTAGAATTTCCTGGCCTCTGTAACTAATATGGTTTGGCTGTGTCCCAACCATAATCTCATCCTGAATTGTAATGGTAATTGTAATCCTCCTGTGTCAAAGGAGGGACCTGGTAAGAGGTGATTGGATCAAGGGGGTGGTTTCCCCCATGCTGTTCTCGTGATAGTATGTTCTCATAAGATCTGGTTGTTTAGTAAGTATCTTGAACTCCCCCCTTCTCTCTCTCTCTCTCTCTCTCTCTCTCTCTCTCTGTCTGTCTCTCTGTCTCTTGGCACCTTGTGAATAAGTTACTTATTTTGCCTTCTGCCATGATTGTAAGTTTCCTGTAGCCTTCGAGCCATGCAGAACTGTGAATCAATTAAACTTATTTCCTTTTAAATTACCTAGTCTCTGGCAGTTCTTTATAGCAGTGTGAAAACAGATTAATGCAGATACTGTGTGAACCAATTTCTATAATAACACTACTTATATATGTGTGTGTTCATAGACACAGATATATCCCATTGTATCCTATTGGTTGTGTTTCTCTAGAGAATCCTGAGTCAACAACCACCATGAGCTCACAAATCATCTTGAGGGAAACAACAGATTTAATTCCTCAAGGATTTTAGATAACAAAACTATTATCTGTGGATGTGAGATAACTTTATGTATTAGTTTTCTGTTGCTGCTGTAAAATATTACTGCAAATTTAGTGAGTTAAAACACCACCAGTCTATTCTCTTACAGTTCTAGACTTCGGAAGTCTAAAACTAGGATGTTGCCTGGGATGTGTTCTTTCTGGAAGCATTAGAGGAAAACATATTCTATGCTTCTTCTAGTTTCTAGAGACTACTTGTATTTCTTGGCTTATGGCTACCTCCTCCATATTCTAAGTGTATGACTCCAACTTCTGGCTCCCTTGTAACATTTATTTGTTCTGACTTTGTTTTCCTACCTTCTTATAAGAACCCTCATGATTATATTGTAACATAAATATAGATAATACCAGATAATCCAGGATAATCTCTAATCTCAAGATCCTTAGTGACATCTACAAAGTCTCTTTTGCCATGTAAGGTAGCATATTTAAAGTTTCTGGGGGATTTGAATGAGGACATCACTGGGGATGGAAACATTATTTTGTCTTCCACACTGTGCATGAATGTTTAAATACTTTTTTTTTTTAAATGGAAAAAAAAGACAAACATCATGGCAATATATATAAGCAATCATATAGATTTAAAAAGAAGTACATAAAAACTTAAAGTAAAATATTAATTTAAAAAAGTAAAAATAAAATTTAAGGGTGGACCAAGCAACAGAGTAGATGTAGCTGAAGAAAGAATTAGTGAACTAAAAGACAGAGCTGAATACTTTCAGAATGTCACACAGAAAGCTGAAATGGAAAATATGAGAGGGGTTAATAGATATAGAGAATAGAATGAGAATGCCTAACATACTTCTATTTGAAGCCCTAGGAAGAAAAAACAAAAATATTGGAGGAGAGGCAATATTTGAAAGCATAAATTTGAGAATTTTCTAGAACTGATAAACTATATAAGCCAAATATACAGGAAAGATAATGTTTACCAAGAAGAATAAAGTGAAAAGAAATCTACCCCTAGTTATAAGCTTGAGCAACTGCAGAACATCAGTGACAAAGAGATCTAAGATGTAGCAATGTAAAAAAGACAAATTATAACCTTCTTTTCCCTGCAAAAGACTTAGAATAGACTTTTTTAAAATATGAAAAATGGAAGGCAGAATAATTGCAAATGTTTGTAAAATATATATCAAATTAAGAGAGAAAAAATATTCATGTAGAATTGTCTCTATCTCAAACATAAGAGTAATATACAGGAATTTTATATAATTAAGTATTTACTACATATTGAGTGTTAATCATGAATAGATCTGCACTAAAGAAACTTCTGAAAGATATATTTCAGGAGGATGTAAAATTATTCTGAAAAGGCCTAAGATGCAGAATAACATGGTGAGCAAATAAATTTTTAAATGTAGATAAGTGAGCAATATCTATATAATGATAATGAATAACTTGTTGTGACTAATAAAGACACAATTAAAATACTGAGGAACAACAGTATATAAGCCAGAATTGAAGTGATCAGACTTAAAATGTTCTAAGAGTTCTTGAATGGATAAGAATGAGGGAAAAACTCCTAATTTTAGATTTATTACAAGTAGATGCTAAATTTCAAAGGTAACTTTTAAAACAATAGAAGTAGACTACATAATTTCCAAACAGGTAGATAAAAAATGTGGAATAAACAGTTAATTAAACAACAAAAATCTATACAAAGAAAGTGAAGAGAACAAAAAAAGAGAGAAAAAATCAGAAGCAAAAATTAAGAAGATAAAACCAAGTCCAAATATATCTGTGATCACAGTAAATTTAAAATAACTAAGCTTGATGATTAAAATGCAGTTTGTCAGATTAAGAGCAAAAACAAATGCAGCCATCTAATCTTTTCAGGGTAATCTAAAGCATAAAAATCATGATCAGATTGAAAATAAAGGAAAGAAAAAATATAGGCAAATCACAACCAAAGGTAACCAAAATTGAGTTTAGGAAAAAACTGACTTTTGGAAAAAGAATAAGAGATATGATGGAGTTTATTAAATAATAATTAAAAGTTTAATTTATCAGGATAATATAATAGTTCTAAACTTGCTTCTAACTAATAATCTAGTCAATAACATAAAGCAAAACTTGATGAAACTTCAGGGAGAAATGGACAAATACACCACCCAAATAGGAAATTTTGATATCTTTCCCTTTATTAATAGATCAAATAAATAAATTATTAGTATAGAAATAAAATAGACCAATGACAAAATTAACATGCGTGGGACATATATAGAACTCTGCTTGCAATAATTAGAAAGTGTGCATTCTTCCTAAGCACACATGAAATATTTATAAAAATTGACCACATAGCTGTATATTAAACCACAAAGCTGGCTTAGCAAATTTCAATGATTTAATATTCTAGAGACTACATTCTCTGATCACAGCTTTATTTAATTTATTGCAAAAATCCAATCCATGTATTTATTAATTTTTTTTATTTTTGAGGTAAAACTAACATATAAAATTCACCATTTTAGACATGCTAAAGTGTATGATTCAATGACTTACAATACATTCAAAGTTGCACAGCTTTCATTAATATCTAATTCCAGAACATTTTCGTCACCTTCACCAAAGAGACTCCATATCCATTAACCAATTATTCTTCATTCCTCCCCAAACGCAGTCCCTGGAAGCTACAAGTCTACTTTCTGTCTCTATGAGTTTTTCTATTCTGGACATTCGCATGAATGGAATTATGCCAGGTGTGGCCTTTTGTGCCTGGCTTCTATCTCTTAGCATAATATTTTCAAGGTTGATCCAGGTACTAGCACATATCAGTAATTTGTTTTTTTGTCACAGAATAATATTCCACTGTACAACTGTGCCATATTTATCCATTAGTCAGTTATGAACATGTTGGTTGTTTCTACTTTTTAGCAATTACAAATAATGCTGCTATGAACAGTTATACATTAAGTTTTAATGTAAACATATGTTTTCATTTATTTTAGGCAAATATCTAAGAGTAGAATTGCTGGGTCACATGATAATTCTATGTTTAACTTTTTGAGAAGCCACAACACTTTTTTTGAAGTGACTGAATCGTTTTGTATCCCCAGCAGTAATGTATGTAGGTTTCAATTTCTCCACATCCTTGTCAATATTATTTTATATTAAAAACATAATCATCATAGTCGATACGAAGTAGTATTTGCTATGTCATTGTGATTTTGATTTGAATTTTCTAATGTCTAGATAGGAAACATTTTTCATGTGCTTATTGATTGTTAGTATATTCTCTTTGGAGAAATATTTATTCAAGATGTTTGTCCACTTTTTAATTGGGTTGTTTGTCTTTTTGTTGTTAGGTTGCAAGAGTTCTTTAAATATTCTGGATACTGAACTTTTAACAGTTGTATGATTTACAAATTTTTTTTTCCATACTGTGGGTTGTCTTTTCATTCTTTTAATAGTGTCCTTTACATAAAAGTATTTACTTTTAATAAAGTTCATTTTTTCTTTTATTCCTTACGTTTTTTGTGTCCATTGCCAAATTTTTATGAAGATTTATACTTTTTTTTGAGGTTTATAAGAGTTTTATAGTTTTAGCTCTTAATATTTAGGTATTTGATCCATTTGAAGCTAATTTTTGTATACGGTCTGAAGTGAGGGTCTAATTTTAGTCTTTTGTTGTGGATATTTACTCTTCTTAGTAGCATTTTTTGAGAAGACTTTTCTTTCCCCTTTCAATGGTCTTAGTACCCTTGTTGATGTCAATTGACCATATATACATGGATTTAATTTCAATGTTTTTGAGAAACACTCTTCTAAACAACTTATATGTTATAGAAAAATTTTGATGAAAAATAATGAAAATGACATAATAGTACTGTGAGAATTCTGCTGCTAGTAATAACAAACTAAGTTGTTTCATCTAACCCTCCTGCCAAGAAGTAGAAAAGTCAGAAAAAATTAAAATAAATCAGTTTGAAAATGGTGGAGAGCCATTGAGACGTTAAGAACTTGTAAACCCTACATCCTAGCTAGGAAGAAGGCCCTGAGTGGGGAATTGCATATGACATTAAAGCTCCCCTCAAAGCATTTGCCACATCAAAAGCAATGGCTGAAAGGTTGACATCTGAAAAGTAGGAGAGATAAAAGAAAGAAAATACAGAAAAGACATAAGAGATATATGGGACAAGGTGAAAACTTCTAACATACATGTAAAGTCCCAGAAGAAGAAAGAAATCAGTCAGAAGCTATCTTTGAAGAGAGAAACAGTCATAAATTTCTCAAAAATTAAAGACATCAAGCAACAAATACAAGCGGGATAAATGCAAAGAAAATCACAGGTAGTCATACACACACCACACGGAAACTGCTGAAAACAAAAGACAAGATCATAAAACAGGCAGAGAAAAATGATATATTATCTTGGAAAAAACAACAGTAAGGCTGAAAACATTACTAGATATAAAGTGGAATATTTCATGATAATAAAGGAAGCATTCCGCTAGAAATTTCTAATAATTCTAAATAGAAATTAAATTCTTCTAATTTCTAATAATTCTAAACTTGTATTAGTAATAATATATATGGTAAGATGAATTAAGCAAAAATTGATAGAACTAAAAGAATAAGTAAATTTATAACTATAGAAGATAGTAGGAGATTTTAATAGACTGCCTTCAATTATTGATCAACCAAGTAGAAAATTTTTTTAGTAAAGCTGTGAAATTTAACAGATTATTATTATTACCCTGGCTTAACTTACATTTGTAGAACACCGAACAACAATATTTTTTCTATTTTCAATCTTTTCAATTACACACAAGCTGTTTGCTAAAGTTAAGCTAGACATCAACAGCAAAATATAAGTGGAAAAGTCTCAAATATTTTCGAAGTACAAAGTAAACATCTAAGTAATTCCTGGATCAAACAAGAAAACAAGAATCACAATAAAAATCAGAATATATTCTGGATTGACAGATGATGAATATGTAAGAGATAAAAATGTGTGAGATATAGCTAAAATTCTGTTTAATGGAGGTATATAGATTATATAAATGTAAATATGTATGTGAGAGTGTGTGCATATGTATATACTTTCTATATATGTATATAGAAAAAAAATATATAGAAAATATATATATATAAAACAAATATGTATATATATAGAGAGGCTAAAAACAAATGATGTATGTCTTTATGTCAAGAAGTTGTAAAAAACAAGAAATTAAGCCCATAGAAAGTAAAATAAAGATAAGAACAGGAATTAATAAAATTAGCCAAATTATACAAAAGAATACACCACCAGAATCAAATAAATTAATTACTTCCTTGAAAATATTAATAAATTGATATAATTCTGGGAAGACCAATTAAGGATAAACAGAAAAACATAGAAAACTGATAATGTAAAGAATTAAAAAAAGGACATTGCTATATATTTGAAAGTCATTAAAATTAATATGAAGATATTATAAGGTTATCACTAAATATTTTATGATAAGTAGATAATATCTTGAAAAATACAACTTGTCAAAACTGATAAGACACAAGACTTAAGTATGAATTTTTGTGATCATAAACTCAAATCTATATTTTCTTATTCTCAAGGAAAACTCTCTGCATAGATTGTCATACCTGTGATTTCTACCAAATAAATACTTAAAAACCCTAACATATCACAAATTTGTCTTTCTTATGGGTTGTTAAGCTAATGTGCCTCACCTCCAAGTTCATTCTTTTATGCTGTACTTTCTGATTCTGGGGCTGGGACTTTGCAATTTCCAGGTGTTTTTTTGCTGGCTGGCTTCCTGTTGGGCTATGCAGAAAAGGAGCATCAGAGGGAAACTGGGACAAAAGAAGTGGGGGATGGATGATATTCTATATTACCAAATAAAAAAAGTATATGCTAATTAAAAAACAGATGACAAAACCAAAGGAAAAAGAGAATACTGATCAACTTGGTCAGATGGTCAAAGAAGATGAAGACCATCTTCGAATTTTGTAATTCATTTAGGGAGAGCTGCCAAGGAGAAGTGAAAAGGGCAGAAGCCAGATTCCAGTGTATTTACAAGTGAGTAGGAAGTAAGAATGGAGACCTATGGCCTGAGCGTGTGCTGTTTCTGGGGCCAGCTGATATGAGACAATAGCTTTCAGGTCTTTAGTAGCTATACTTTGGGATGGCTGGGATAGGCATGGACAGGCAGCAAGGACTCCAATGGCAAATATTATGAGGCTTAAGTATAGATTAGATATTCATTCAGGGCATTATCTAGCTTTGGCTCCATAAACCATAATTGGTATTGGAGGGCTAAAATATTTGGCTGGATTGATTTACCTTAGTTCCTACAATGCCAGACCTCAAAGTTCAACAGAGTTATCCTTGGTGGTCTGGACCACTTGAGCATTTTCCATTCCAATACGGCTTTCGTATTGATACAGAGATTTAGTCTCATACCACAGAAGGAATTTATGCCCCTAAAGGAGCCTAACTTTATTTTAATAATTAATAGTGAATAAGATCTAGTTATAAGATTAGATTACCCAGTCCATTAAAAGAGATTTTAAGACCAAACTCCTGGCTCTAGCTTCTTGTGTTTGGGATCTGAGATTTGGCAGGCAAGAAAGTTTTGATCCTTCAGGCAGTTTCCTGGAACTTTCAACTGAAATGTATTCAGGGCAGTTCTCCTTGGTGTTTCCTCTCTAGAGCTGGAAGATTTTGGTTTTACAGAACAGCTACAGAAGTGTTCTTTATGAGTTGCAAAGAAGGTCATGGCAGGGAGCCTGTTAATGAGGTAACCTCAAAAATTTACTTAAGGAAAACTTCCCCTCCTGGGGTTAGTGTTAAAAATTTTATAAGGAATGTCCACATGTGCATAAAAACAAAGGTGTTTGGTTCTATTTATGAGGTTTATTTTTTTGAATAAAATTCAAGTAACTTATGAGATGATGGAACTTCCCTTGGTCCTCAGGGAACAACCAAAAAGGACAGAGAAGCACAAAGCAATTCACACACATCTCTTGAGGAATAATCCAAGCAGACATCATCTAATAAGAAGCCCACCTGCTTCCTGCTTCTCCAAGAGCTCCCCCACATACTACTAGGTTGCTGGATTCTCTCAGGATTTCTTAGTTTCCTCTTTCCTGAAAACCTGGAGCTTCATTAGGCTGTTTTTCTTGTCCTCAGAGGTTCTCCTTCTCAATAACAACTTCTTCCACACTCCAGGGTAAGGACACTGGATATAGAGAAAAAATGAAAGCAAGACACTTGCTAATCTAATACCAGGCTACACTGAGTTGGACTTGTTGATACATGGTCAGGAACACAAATACACAGGAAATGCCAGCTGAAAGGAGAAAGGAATCCACCCTGAAGTGACTCAGTCACATTTCTCTTGTTCTCTCTCATTTAGGTTCATGGTAGGAAGTATGTATGTCTTGTGTTAAAGAGGCTATCAGTTGTTTTGAATAACACAGGGATGTTTTTCATTTACTGAGCCTGTCTTCAAGGTAAATCATTCCCTACAGGACACACAGAAACGAAATGTTTTTAGAATGTTTGTATTCAGATACATCATCCTTCATATGAAGAGCCAATATCTGACAGCTTTGGATGACTGTATATATTGGGCCATATAGAAGGTTGTTAGAGTAATGACTTCCAGTTAGTCACACCTTCAAATATCTCTTCTGCCTTGACTCTGCCTTGGCCATTGACTTGCTTTGGTTAATGGGACATCACAAATGTGGCCCAAATAGGGATTTGTTAAGCATTCCCCCTATTGGGGCTTCCGTCTTGGAAAGTTGCCCTGAGCTGTTGCCATATCAACACTCAGACTGAAAGGTCACAAGAGGGAGACTGCACCATCCTTATTATCTCAGCTGAGACTGTTAGCCATTCTGCCAGCTGAATTCAGCCACATGAGTAGTCCCTAGAGAGAGCACCAGAAGAACTACCCCATTAACTTACAGGATCATGAAAATTAAGTCACTTTTAAAAAATCAAGTGTTGGGATGATTGTTGCACAATGATACATAATTAAAACAAGCTACAATCTTATATTTTGCATATTCCATTTTTGCACATTTGAGGATAATTGTGATAATCCACAAGTTACTATGTGTAGAACTATAAATATCCCTGTACATATACAGTAAGATATGACTATACAGAAATGTGACTGCTTTCCATAAGGTGTACCCAGAATCTATCTGTTCTGGGTTCAGGAGTCTATGTGCATGTATTGTAGAATTACAGGTGGTAACAGATTTCAAAGACCAGGTGGAAGAAAATGCATAATTGGGAAACTAGAGGAGATGTGGTGTGTGTATGTGTGTGCATGTGTATACACATGCACATATGGGTTGAGAGAGAAAGATCAGGGACATAATCAGGAAAAGCTAGTTAAATGGAAATGGTTCTCAGTGGGTGGTGATGTACCAAACAGCCCAGGCGGTAGAAACTGTTAACTTCTGAGTTCAAGACCTAATTATTAAAACAATCTACATGTGGTACCTAAGCATTGGCTCATAATTAAGAGTCAGATTAATAAAATCATGGGTGTTCCAGGGAATTTATTCCAGGGTTCTTTCTATTTTTTCTTTATATTGCTTGAAATTCTTTGCAAATTAAATATGTAATGCTGAAGCCACAGATAAAAAAGGGATATTAAAAAAGCAAATAATCTTTTGACAACAACTTGCCTATGGAATGTCTTATGATATTCTGTATTGCTTTTTTAACTACACAGAACATCAAAAAACATGCTTCCCGAAGGATAGAAAAATACTGTATGATAAAAGATATTCACAATTAGAACTATGTTTGGCAAGTAATGCTCAGCCTTGTTTAATACATTCTAAGTTGTGTGAGTGCTAAGGAATTCTCTAAGCTGAGGTTCTATGGCCCTGATTCTGGCATTGAGGGCACTGAGGATGCGTAATAGGGAAATTTATGGGTTACTCCTGTTGTCTGAATAACTTCTTTCTGGGTATACACGTAATGCCCACATACAATGAAACACAATTAATCCTGTTGTGATAAACACTTTCCCCAGATCTGCAAAGTAGTGAGGAAACTATGCATAAATATACATCCAATTACTTTTGATTTATAGTAAGCAATTAAAATGTACACACACATACACCACTGCACATATTACAAGATATCAAAAGCTGAGGCATGGTGGTACATGCCTTTAGTCCTAGCTACTCAGGAGGCTCAGGCAGGAGGATCGCTTGAGCCCAGGAGTTCAAGGCTGTAGTAAGCTATTATCATGCCTGTGAATAGCCACTATACTCCAGCCTGGGCAACATAGCAAGACTCCATCACACCATTTGTGAAAAAATAATTAAAAAAAAAGATATCATAACTGTGTCTGTGCACCCATTTGGGATCTAAACTTCTTTACTGTCCCTGTGTAAATATTCACATTCTGGTTAAATAGGAAAACTCAGAAGCAGTACTAATCAAATCCTTCTCACTGCTCCTCTAATCGCCTTCTATTATAACAGGGATGATTTCTTAGGAAGAAATTACTTGATGTGAAGCAAAATACTATTTGCTGAATGCCCCATTCAGAGTCATCAGGTTAGACAGCTTTTTTCCTCCCCAGAAAATGATAAAAACAACAAATGGAAAGAAAGCAGGTGCGGCTGTTTGGTGCATTGTGTCAGACATTCCTTGGGGTTTAATGATCCCTAGCTGCAGACAAGGAGTATGAAGGAGAACTTAATGGCCTTATTTTTAACTAATTAGCTGACGGACTCTTCTTTGTGCTCACAAATAATTTATAAATTACAGTCTTCCCCCTTCCCCCTTCTTGTCACTTGACACTTTCCAACCTCCATCCTGGGACTCCACCACCCGCAACACATTCTCCATGAAAATTAAGAAATCAGTAAGCCAGCAGTGTCAATGGTGAGATCATTTATAGAGAGTTCTATTCCTCTCTTCTTCCTTCCTTCCTTCCTCCCTCCCTTCCTCCCTCCCTTCTTCCTTTTCTTCTTCCTTCCTTTCTTCTTTCCTTCCTCTTTCTTTCTTCCTTCCTTCCTTTCTTTCCTTTCTTTCTTTTTTTCTTTCCTTCCTTCCTTTCTTTTCTTTCTCTTTCCTTTCTCTCTTTCTCCTCTCTCTCTCTGTCTCTCTCTCTCTCTCTCTCTTTCTCTCCCCCGCCCCTTCTCTCTTTCTTTTGACGGACTCTCACTGTGGTGCCCAGGCTGGGATGCAGTAGTGTGATCTCAGCTCACTGTAGCCTCTGCCACCCGGGTTCAAGCAATTTTGCCTTAGCCTCCCAAGTAGCTGGGATTACAGGCACCTGTCACTACACCTAGCTAATTTTGTATTTTTAGTAGCAACATGGTTTCACCATGTTGACCAGGCTGGTCTCGAACTCCTGACCTCAGGTTATCCATTCTCCTTGGCCTCACAAAGTGCTGGGATTACAGGCATGAACTATCGTGCCCCGCCAGAGAGTTCTCAATGAGATTAGGTTAAATGACTATACTTTTATTTTAAGGCAGTGTTTCTTAAAGTGTGGTCTGGAGATCAGTGCTTTGCAGAGAGAGGGTAAATGGCACCCTAGGGGCAAGGTAATTGTTTGCACTTGCTCTCTCAAGGCTGTGCTGATATTTTCCCAGGAAATAAATAAACACGTAACCAAAAAAAAAAAAAGTGTTTCTACACTCTTAGAAACACAAATCTGAAGATGATGAATCAAATTCTTGTATATTAGTATCTTTGTAGTAGCTCCAGGTATGTGCTGCCTTCTCACTCTCAGTATTCCGGAGACCAGTAGCTTCACAATTATTTATTTAAGTTATGTGAAAATGCTAATTCCAGACACCCACTGGGAAAAAATAATGATTAATAGGTCCCTAGGTTCATAATATTGTTGTGAAGTCATCCTTGAATCTTGGACTATATACTGCTAGAGTTTTATCTGCGAGAAAAATCAATTTCTGCAAAGTTTAAACCACTATTCAATAACTTGCGGGCTACCTCCTTGCTAACATTTATGGTGGGTTAAATAGAAGGCCCTTCCTGTTGAATCATTCTTTCCAAAACAAAACCATTCTTGTTATGTTCTTGCCTTAGTAAGTTCAATATCATGAACAAACTGAATCTTTGAAAACTGAAGTTGTTCACAGGTTCAGAATTATCAATATGATCATCAGTGAATAAGGTGGATTTGGCAAAGATAGGTTATCAAGTAGCATATGTGTCAATTATAGCATTACTGTGGAAGTGGGTTTTGGAGGAATAATTCACAAAAGTTGAGGCAGAGACTACTCACTGGTTGCTCCCAGGGATCTGTTTTTCTTTTTTTTCTTATGCTAGTTTCATGCAAGACCCCATCAACTTCAACAGGGATGGGACCGGGTTCAATAGGCTGAAGAAGAAACCCAGAGCCAACAAATGAGGCATAGGGTTTTACTTGGGGGGACTTACATACAAGGGCAGTCCAGTGGCAGCAGGCTGGACAGGAGAACTGCAGCTGCTTGTAAAAAGCATGCAGTTTATAGAGCATTTTCACCTAGCACCTTCCTCCAAACAACCTCCATGTGGCAAATTCAGTTTCTTAAATTATTGCTATCAGGTTTACCTATGATACAACTAGATCCCCCAGTTTTCAGCTGGGCACATGGTCTTATAAAGTTTGTGGCCAGGCACCACGGCTCACACCTGTAACCTCAGCACTTTGGAGGCCGAGATGGGCAAATAACTTGTGGTCAGGAGTTCGAGACCAGCCTGGCCAACATGGTGAAACCCTGTTTCTACTAAAAAGACAAACATTAGCAGGGTGTGGTGGCATGTGCCTGTAATCCCTGCTACTCAGGAGGCTGAGGCAGGAGAATTGCTTGAACCTGGGGGGCGGAGGTTGCAGTGAGCCAAGATTGTGCCACTGCACTCCAGCCTGGGTGACAGAGTGAGACTCCATCTCAAAAAAAAAAAAAAAAAAAAAGTTTGTATTTCTTAGTCTTATTTACAACTAGAGACCAACATGTTACTAAGTTCCGAACAATGGAATGTAAATGGAAAAGGTGTATGCGATTTAAGGGAAGTGTTCATAGGACATGTTCTTTTACTCTTCATCCTCATTTTACAGGCAGATGTGATGACCAAAGCTTGAACTGCCCTCTGGGATCATGATATAGAAAAGCAAATTTGACAATACAAAACAATACAGAGATCAATAGAAAATTTAAAAGTAAAACAAAACACACAAAACAGTAACGTAACTATAATCCACATGCTTTATACAAAAGCAGATATTGTGTCCATAAAACAATAAGATAGCCTTATCAAAAGCCAACAACAACAGATAAACAAAAAACAACACAAGGGAACTAGGCAGAACTCCCGGAATACAAAAATATGAAGCAGAAATGAGAAAAAGATCAAGTGAAGAGTTGGAAACTAAAGTTGAAGAAATTTCCTGGAAAGTAAGAAATGAAAAAAAAGTGTAAAACTACAAGGGAGACTCAATTTAAGAGCCCTGACTTCAGATTTGAGAAATTTAGAATGAAATAAAAGAGACAATGAGAGAAGACATCAAGGAAATAATTTAATAAAACTTTTCAGAATGGAAAGCATGCATTTTTATTTGGTTTTGTTATTAAATAACTTCAACTTTTATTTTAGTTTAAGGGGATACATGTACAGGTTTGTTACCTGGATATATTGTGTGATTCCGAGGTTTGAGGTATGATTGATCCCTTCACCCAGGTACTGAGCATAGTATCCAACCATTAGTTTTTCAACCCTGTTCCCTTCTCTCTTTCCCCTCTCTAGGAGTTCCCAGTGTCTATTGTTGCCATCTTTATGTCCATGAATGCTCACTATTTAGCTCCCACTTATAAGTGAGAATACGTGATATTTGGTTTTCTGTTTCTGCATTAATTCACTTATAATGATGGTGTCCATATATATACACATATCATATTTTCTTTATTCAGTTCACTGTTGATGGGCACCTGGGTCATTTCCATGTCTTTGCTATTGTGAATAGCTCTGCATGAACATCAAGTGCATGTGTCCTTTTGGTAGAACAATTTTTTTTCCCTTTGGATATATACTCAGTAATGGAATTGCGGTGTCGAATGGTAGTTCAACTTTTAGTTCTCTGAGAAATCTTAAAACTGCTTTCCACGGTGGTTGAACTAATTTACATTCCACCAACAGTGCACAAGTGTTTCCTTTACTTCACAGCTTCACCAGTATCTGCTGCTTTTTGACTTCGATAATAGCTATTCTGACTTGCATGAGATGGTATCTCATGGTTTTGATTTGCACATCTCTGATGTTTAGTGATGTGGAGCATTTCTTCATGTTTTTTGGCCACTTGTATGTCTTCTTTTGAGAAGTGTCCATGTTTTTTGCCCATTTGTTAATGGAGTTACTTCTTTTTGGTTTGTTCAATTGTTTTATATCTTTATAGATTCTGGATATTAGACCTTTGTCAGATGCACAGTTTGCAAATATTTTCTCTAGTTCTGTAGGTTGTCTGTTACTCTGTTGATAATTTCTTTTGCTATGCAGAAGCTCTTTAGTTTAACTAGGTGTCACTTGTCAACTTTTGTTTTTGTTGCAATTAAAAGCATGAGTTTTCATGTATTAAGGGCTTACTAAGTACTCATTATAATTAATGTAAAAGACTTGCACCCAGATATTCATTGTAGCTTGAAGTTTCGATTAGGAGCCTGGGTGGGAACTTCTGCTATAAAACCTGCGCCTTCCCTTTGTTCTCTGGAACACACTTTGGTTTTACACAAAGAATGTGTAGAACTCCTGTTTGCAAACTATTTACTGGAATAAAATCTCTTTTCTCCAAATTTCTTTTCAGAGAACTTTTGTTTACAGGATGAATGGTTTCCAAACAAAAACTTCAAACTCTGGAGAAGAGGAATAGAAAGAGGTTGATGGAGGAAGAGGCCACAAGCCAAAGAATGTAGGTGCTTTCTCAAAGCTGAAATGGGCAAGGAAATGAATTCTCTCTGGACGGTCCAGAAGGAACTTAGCTCTGCAGACATATTGCAGAGTCTGATCTCCAGAACTGTCCAACAAATGTAGGTTTTAAGCCACTACGTCTATGGTAATTTGTTACAGCCACAAGAGAAAATACACTGGCCAAATATATTAATTGTGCAGGCAAAGGCAAGGCATTTTACATATTCATGCCTCCAAAACTTTACTTCCCTTTCCCTTTTATTGGGAGTTTACTATGGAAGGTTTTTTAATAAATGAGGATTAGGCAGGAGAAAGAGTATGAGGTTCAGGAAAGAGAAGACCCAAAGGACAGGGGTGAGAGGAAGTCCTATGATTGAGGATGTTCCAGGTAGATAACTGTGCAGACTGAGAAAGCAAGTGTTCCAGGTTGGAACAGCCCCAGGCAGGGGCAGAAGAGACTGGCTGACTGCTAATCACTCATTTTACTGTCTTGGATGACGGTTAAGAGCCCAGCTTCAAGAAGCCCGAATGCCTGGTTTTCCTTCCCAGTTTCATTACTTACTAGCCATGCAGATACATTTAACTCACTTTTATTTTTATTTTTGCAAAGTGGAAATAATGATAGCGCTACCACATAGGGTAGTTGTGAGAATGACATTAATATGTGCAGCATGCATAAAATAGAAAAATTTATGGATAGGCACATGGAATATTGACCAAACATTCCCCTCCTTGAGCCAGTTACAAACAGTATTATTCACAAGTTTCAGCTGTCAAAATATTTACCATCATAATTATATAGCCATTAAGTATTGATTTAATCAACCTGTGGCTTAAGTAGTTTGGGAAGCTAGGAGAGGGATCTGAAGTGTGTGTACAGTGGGAGGATGAATTGGGCAGATAGAAAATCAAATGATAGGATATCAAATTGTAAAATCAAGACATGGCAGTATAAACATATTATTTAGAGATCGAATAATTAATGTTGGTTATCTCTAGGGATTAAAACATTGAAGTGGGGAAACTAAAACAGGGAACTATTGATTTCCACGATAAGCCTCATGGCACTATTTGACTTCATAAAGTATGTTCCTGTATTCTTTGATAAAATTAAAAAAGTTGAATAATGAAGCTAATGTAGGTGATAGAACACATTTAGCAAGGTGGGGAAAGCCACATAAGCTTCATTACCAATAGTGCGAAAACTGGCATTCTTGACTCTATTGTCCAAATATATGAGCAAAAATTAACTGTAGAGTTTTGGAAATTGCAAACATCCAGCAACCTTTAGGTATCATTTCTGATGATGCTTCAAAATCAGTGGGGCCCAGCCTGGGTTGCAAATAAAAATAGCTCTGACTACACATTGTAGCCCCCTGGGGGACTTTTAGCTCTTCCAGTGACCCAGCTTTACCCCAGACCAATTAAATAAGAAACTCTGGGGTTAGGATCCAGAGTGACGAACATCAGTACTGAAAGGTTTCCAGGTGATTACAATATATGGCCAAGATTGAGAACAACTGTATGAAAACCTTTTGGGCAGTGCTTGGACAGATTTCCTTTTACTTATTGGCTTTTTAGTAAGCAACACTCCACATTTATCAGATTGGTAGGAGCAGACATGCAACTAGTAGTAGTTTACAAAAATAAAGTGTGTGTATGTATATACACACACTTCCTAAACATTGAAAAAATACATATGTTTCCTAAATATTATAATTTGGATTAGAATCATGTTTGATTACTTTGGTTAATTTTTTGAAACCATAAATAGCTTTACACTAGTTTTTGAGTTATTTAATGTATGAGTCAGACTCCTAAGCCTTAGAGATTTAAACACTGATTGCTATGGCTTAAACACACTGATCTGTGTGAATGCAGAATTTCCTAATGAACTAATGAATAATAACTAAATTATACCAGGAAGACCCAGTATTAATTACCATGTAATTCATACGGCAGTTTATACATCAGATATAAAATCCAATAATTATAGGACAATTGCTATGTAATTACCTTGACTCTATATAGTAATTACAGTGTAATTTTGTCGCTAGTTCACATCACATAACCATAAAGAGAACTGCTATTACTTTGCATCCTGGAGTTGAAAATAACTAGCTAGATTATTCTAGCATCGGTTTAGAGAGGAATCAATATATGATCTTCCTTCTAGATTAGGATCCAGAAATAATCTAAACTTTTGTTTCTAACTTGCTCAGTATTTGGCATTGTACTAATTGATAAGAGAGATATTTAATATGTAATGCAGTTGGTGCAGGGAGAATTTAAGCATTCTACCTGCTATTCTGAAATAGCCAACATTTAAGTTAAATCATATATAACTAAGCAATTGAAAGCAGACATTCATGAGGAGGAACATACTTTGATTGAAAACAAATTAGAACATAGTAGAAAATACTGCTCTTCCTGTGGAGATATAGCTTGAATAGTTTTATGCTAATTGAACTTGAGTTGGTCAATGCCTTCTTTAGCAAGTGTGTAAACTATCATTTGCTTAGCTTCCCTCAGAGAAGTTTTTTGGTTGTTTTATTTTCATTTTTAAAAAGGTATATATATACAGAGTAATATATCAGAGCAGCATGCTATACTGGAGAGGAAGAAAGATCCCACAGGAGGAGAATGACTAGAATTATCATGAAATGGTTTAAGACCTTACATCATCCCGTTCCCAGAACAGGGGTTTACTGTCTAAGACCAAATCTAAATAAAGAAGGACAAAAGTTTCTGTCCATGTGCAAGTAGAGTTGAGATTGATCCTGGAAGAATGAGATGTGGGTGAATTTCCTATGGTTCCTTACAGAGAAAATGCATGTGCCAATAGTTTAGCAGAGTCATTTCATGGATTTCATGAACATGGCAAAGAATCAGTGGGAAGACACTGAGGTATTTACTAGACCTTCACCACCCATGAAAGTGATTATTCTCTGACTGTCAGCTCCCTGAAGAACGGATAAATCCCAAGCAGGATGGGATCCAGGAAATGTCTATAAAACTGGTCTTTTCAATAGGGTCACAGAGGTCTTGAGGCAGAGAACAGTCCCTTCTGATACTCTAGGCTGAGATTCTAGATATCCTTGACTTGAAACATTGTATTCTCAATGTTTATAGCAGTAAGGGTGATAGCCACAACACTATTTGGAATGTTATAAAAATGAAGCTTAATTCAATAATGAAATCCAATCTATTGACTCTCAAAGCTTTTCTGCCAGGTAAGGATGGCCAACTTTCCTGGTAGCTAAGCTGCTGAACATTTATAATTGGAAACCACAGAAAGAATCAATGAAAAAAAATAGAGATAGGGTCTTGAACTCCTGGGCTCAAGCAATCCACGTGCCTTGGTCTCCCAAAGTGCTGGAATTGTAGGTGTGAGCCACAGCACCCAGCCAGGATCACCTTGTAATGACTCCAAAAAATAGGATGCCAACTCCCTGATTCCTGTTCACCCAAACATACTGAGGTAATTACTAGCTAATTGATAAAGCAATGAAACTACAAACAGGATGCAAACCTCACTGAGGCAAGGCTTGTAAATGGAATGAGTGGTTGCATAAATGTATTATAGCTCTTGTGTACCTGCAATGATCACCACATCATGTAAAAAGGAAAGATTGTCAAAGCTTGCCCTTTAATGCCCTCCACAAAGTGTCTTCAATATTAATTGTAGTCTTTCTTTCCACTGTGCACTTTTGTGTATCCTGCACTTAGTCATCAGGAATACTCATCTTCTGTTAAACATTCCCTGTAATTTCCTGCTACCAGAGTCTTTCTTCCCTTTATCTGAAATGACCCATCCATCAACATGTCTCCTGTCCAGACTTCACTCATTATTTAAGGCCTCTATTTTCCTAGTCAAGAGACTCCTTTGGCTTCTTGGAAACCCTACTCTTGTACTACGTATATTTATATACACATCTTCTTATTGACTTATAAATTCCTGGAGGCAAGTGCCATGATTTACACATATTTAGATTATTTCCAAGTAGTTATTATTGAATTTCACAGTACAATAAAAACTAGAACGGATGTACCTGTTGATATTTCCTTTGTTAAATTTAAGCATTTGTAGTCTATATTAATTCTTAGACCCCAGGATTACTGATCTATAGAGTAAGCATTTTTAGTGCAGGGTTTTGAACCCTCTCCTTCCCCTGAAAATGTTTCTTTTATACTAATATGACTATTAACAACTTGTTTTTTGAAAGACACTGAAGATACGATGTAGGAATTTGAAGTAATCTCTCTGATAGTGATGGAAAACCTGATT
The DNA here is from genome assembly GCA_963574635.1 of Cheracebus regulus. Taxonomy (NCBI): domain Eukaryota; kingdom Metazoa; phylum Chordata; class Mammalia; order Primates; family Pitheciidae; genus Cheracebus; species Cheracebus regulus. The sequence goes on along the minus strand of CAUYQU010089254.1, from coordinate 3,538 downwards.
CTGTTATTAGACATAGATGGCAGTCTTTAAAGAAGTTAAAGTTTAGCTCCTCTAAGACTTTAAGTCACATCAGCTTTGGAAAAAAAAAACAGTGGAGAAGAACTCCTGTTTGCTGTCAGAAAAGCCTCAGATGGGGGTTCAGGGGAATGAAGGGCTGCCTCTTTCCCTCAATAACTGGGCTGTATGAGTTGGGGTATGCCAGGGAACACTTGAAAAATGAGTTTTTATTAATGAGGTTTAGGTTATACGAGCTTGAAGACTCCATGAGTCTTAAGAAATCATGCTGTGGGTACATATCTTGGAGAGAAATATTGTAATGAAAATAAAATAGCAGGCTGGGATAAAAGTCTTGAACTATTGGAAAAGGTAATTACAAAGAGATGATAATTTTTCTCCTAAAGCTTAGCCTTAGGAAAATTATGGCTTATTTATTTATTTATTTATTTACCGATTTAAGACAGGGTCTTACTCTGCTGCAGTGGCTGGATTACAGTGGTATCATCATGACTCACTGCAGCCTCAAACTCCTAGGCTTAAGTGATCTTCTTGCCTCAGCCTCCAGAGCAGCTGGGACCACAGGTGCATACCATCACATTCAGCTAACTTTAAAACAAAATTTATTTATTTTTGCTAGGGACAGAGTCTCACTATGTTGTCCAGGCTGGTCTCAGACTTGGGCTCAAGCAATCCTCCTGCCTTGGCTCAGCCTTTCCAAGTGCTGGGATTACAGGCGTGAGTCACCGTGCCGGGGCAGCTAATTTAATTTCAGTTCTCTCTATTCTCTCTCCTCAGTTATGTATCTTAGTTTCAATTCCAAGGGCAATGCTTTCAGATTTCTGGACTGATTACAATGCAGATATAAAAAAAGGCAGTTAAAGGTATTGCTCTTCCTTTAGAACTCTTTGTAGAAGGCACAAGAATCCTGCAAGTTTTCAAAGTGTAAAGAGGAGATTCCAGTGTTGGGATTTATAGGAATTCTCTCAGGTGGTGAAGGCTTCAAAAGTTTTCATGCTCCCCCAACCCCCATCCCTGGAGAGAGTGGAACAATTAGGAGAAATCACTGATTCTCATTATTAGAAAGGGATGTCTACCATTAAGATTTCAATCATACTGACACCTGAGGTGTTTGGCTCTTGGTTAAAAACCAATGGTGATTTTCTTTTTTGAGGCTTGACTATCAGCAATTACAAAGGTTTTCCCTGCCATGCCATTGGGAGAAGCTGCTCTACCCAGGCCAGACTTGGGACACAGCCAGTGACTTCCAGTCTCTGCAGGGAGCTGCAGTCAGGGCCTCCGGTGCCTCTGGTGGGTCATGCTGTTCCCTACTTGCATTCCTGGCCCTGGTATCTTCATTCCTAGGTCTCCTCATCTGAGGCCTTAGGCAGGGGGCTTCTTCAGCCTCCTCTGCTGAGGCCTCCCTGTGCGGGGAGGAAGGGAAAGGCTTGAAGACCCAGTCCGTGTCCACTTCTGGCCTCCCTCCTTCCCCCACCCCAGAGTCCATGCAGCGGTTTGGGGCTCCCTCAACAGTAAGACATCCACCCCCTGCCCTCCAGTCTGTATTGATTCATGTGACCTGCTGTCAGTGTGCTGTTCTCTGGGGGAAGATGGAATAAGGGGAGTTGGCACAGGTTTCTCTGGTTTTAGCCTCTTATAAGCGACTGCAGTAAGTGATTGAAGGCTTAATCCTTTCATTTTTGGCTTGTGGCTTTAATCAGCTACTCTAAAACCTGGAGGGTCAGCTCTCTCTCCCTGCTCGGCGGATCTCCTGCCAGTACCTCTGCTTTCCAAACAACTGAAACATTTGAGCTCAGGTCAGTTTCCCAGAGCATGTGGAATGAAAATGTTTCAATGATCAATACACTGCAGGGCCTAGCAACCCGCCAAGAAAGACAGGAACTCAACCACCTTTCAGTCCAGTCGCTTATATCTGAGCACGAAGCTCCCTGTCTGTTGCAAAAGTTCTGCATCGCACCTTCCATGACCATGAAGTCTTAGTGCATGAGCATCTATTTTCTCTACAGCCTAACGCAATATTTGGCATGTAATGAGATGTTAAGATATATTAATTTAACAGCAATCATTGTGTCACGTAATTACTATGTTGCACAAACATTTTTATCAGGTTGTTACTCTTTCTATCTCATGGGGGTAATTAACAAATAAGATGAATTTCCCATAATACTCACATAAGATGAATTAGAATATAATTATTTGGAAAGTTTAGATTTTTAAGGAAAATAATTCAAAGCAATATATTCTTAGAAACACACATAGGCTAGCAGTTATCTGGGAATATATAAGTTATCAGAGTTCTTCTGTGTTTAAGAATGTTGAGGTCCCCAAATTGACCCAGTTATTCTGTCTGAGCCAAATACACATTCACTTTTGCTTCCTAGTTCTGAGTGTTGAGGTTGCAACTGCCTTTCTCTTCTCTTGATCAAGATTTACTTGAAATAAACCTAGGGGTGGTTTGCATAACTGTGATATGATTTTGTGAGGGATTGCAGTATGGGGACAAAATATGTATGTTTTACAAAGTATAAATCTTTTGGGCAGAATGAAATTAGATTTTTGTTTGTGGATTCAGGGAAATTGAAGCAGGCTAGGTTGGTGCTTATTGGCTTCTGAAAATATTTGATTTAACTGGATTAAAAAATGCAGACAATCTCCATGTGTCTACCTAATAGAAAAGTAGAAGGTCATTGATTTAGGGTCCTGCTCCAAAGAGAGAGGACACTCTGACGAGTGTTCCTCAAGACCGTTTGTAAATATGCTAAACAATAAGACAGAATTTCAAAGTATCATGATGAAATGTTCCAGAAACATTCAGAACATGATCATTTTTCTAAGGAATGTTGCTACATACAAAATAAAGTCACTGTATACAAAATGAACTGACTTCTCCTCAAACTTCCTAGTAAAAGTAGCCAACAATAGTGTAGATGACATCCCCAAGTAATCCAAAGGTAATTTTAGATGCTCAACTGATTTATTTTTCTAATTATGTTTTTGTTGTTGTTGTTATCCGTTACTTAATTTGGTTCTTAAGACATTTAGAACCTCAATTTGCGAGGATAAATTCCATTCATCAGGGCAAACATAGATCACAGGTAGCCCTGGAGCTGGGGAACAACTTTGACTTTTGGTAAAATCTGTGAGTCCACAGCTTTCTGCTTAACCTTGCGCTGCTCTGTAATCTTGTATTTCTCTTTTTCTGTGTAGAAGATCTCAACTTGCTGGTGTCTGGGCTGCCACAGCTTCTTCATGAAGTAAGCATCAGTAAGATGTTTTGGGATTTTTACATTGCTCATATCAATGTTGGTTTAGGTGGCAATGACAAATTTCTGGTGTGTTCTTTGTAGAGGAACTTGATTGAGGACCAGAGGTCCGGTCACAAGTAACAAGCCACTAGCCAGCTGCTTCAGGAAAACCACCCTCTTGCCCCTGTGGCGTCCAGTGAGGATGATCAGAATGGTGACAGGGTGATGCTGGTTCACAGTTTTCTCATGTGCTGACTGAAGTTTTTTTTTTTTTTTTT